>JALPCE010000262.1:0-34601 GCA_026538705.1 Aureobasidium sp. GC_Fusr_1 | reverse complement strand
CTACTACAGCCATTTCGGCATCGCCTACGGCACCGGGCCCGTCATCCCCGGTGGCCGTTAGGTCTCATCATCAACAGACTGTGCGTGGAGACAAGAAGGAGGAGGGAGGAGGAGGAGGAGGAGGAAGGAGGACACGAAATTCACAGTTGTAAGAGTATGGAAATGATAACGAACACCACCCCTCGCAACCCAAGTTAACAACGTGCATTGAACTTTGTGATCCTTCGTGCTGCCGCGTTACTTGTAGAACTACCTGTCGCAATGCATGATATCTTGTAGACTTGAACTCTGTCCAGCGAGAGTCGGGATACTCGTTGCTCTCAGTAGACGTCAATCCTTTTCTATAGAGAATTCTGCATTTTGATGGATAGCTTTGTAGCTGTATCCCGCCCCCTGAGATGAAGCTTGGTGATTCTCTCTCCCATGATCGTTGCAAGAGCAGCCTCTATCAAAATGCAGAAAACTTTGCATATCAAGATCTTGTCCACTGAGAGTCAGATTATTGTTCGCTCTCACTAGAGAACATCTCTTTTGTGGAAGGTATCCTGCATTTCTATGCGTGGTTTTGCAGCTGTATCTGGCCCCTGAGATGTTGAAGCTCGCTGTCTCTCCAAACCATCAGCATCGTATGAACATTCTATAAGAATGCAGAACAGCTATCAGATATGGACAGTGTCCACTGAGAGGTGGGGTATTACTTCGCTCTCAGTGGAAAACACCATGTTTGCAACAAATATCTTGCATTCTGACGTGTAGATTTGCAGCATTGCTTAGCCCCTGAGATGTTGAAGCTCACCGTCTCTCCGACTCGCTAGCATTGCGTGAATATGCTATAGAAATGCAGAGTAGCTATGAGATCTGGACAGCGTCCATTGAGAGCTAGAATATTCCATACTCTCAGTGGAACCGATTCATATTGCAAGTATTATTGTGTAGGCTGTCGCATGTTTCGTGTCGCAACGATCGACTCCTGAAATCTTGAAGCCTGGCATTTCTCTCACCCGCCATGGGTAGCGAAAATAAGCTGCGTAGAAATGCAGAATATATTCGAGATATAGAGGAGCGCCATTGAGAGCTTGAGAACCTGATGCTCTCAGTGGAAACAACCCATACCTCGAATGTTCTCCTGTACTCTTGCAAGTCTCCCGGGATCCGTGTTTCGCTGGCTGAGCATTCGCGTCGGAATATCTTGCGCGTGTCTTGTGACGGGTGCTGAGGAATTCGGGTGGTTCAGGGCGGAGGGGGCGGAGCTTATAGGCAGCAGCTGCGAGCCCTATAAGGCTCTGGTTTCGCGAGTATAGACGACCAGCATAACGGCTATACCACAACTCCATTTGGAGATGGTTCCTCCTGTCAGAATGCATAATGTTTGCTTGAAACGATGTATTTCCGTCCAGTATCCGAGAGCCAGGCAGTATTGGTGGTGTTTCCTCCAGTGTTGATTTTTCGAGGTGCTTGATATGGGGTTTAAGCTTCCCGCACTCTAGGATGTCATGAGGTCGTTATAGGGAGCATTCGGAGCAGCAATGGGCGCAAAGACCACCACGACATGAGGGTATATAACCTCTACTCCCCCTCCCCCAGACCTTCTCTTTCTTTTTTCTTTCATACTGTTTTTGGTAAAAAGATCTTCAAAGCTCAAATAACTCCATTCACACAATCCACTACCCCCCATCACACAATGTTTGCTAAATTCATCACAGGTGTCCTCACCCTTTGCGGTCGTGCTCAGGAGGAGGCAAACGATCTGAAGCCCATCGTCTCGTGCAACCACGGTTGTGCATCGAAGAGACATGGTCACGCCGACGCCGCTCAACTGCGAGCCCAAGAAGACGAGAGGTTGTTCAAAGTCCACGGACGTTGGTGCATTTTCAAGACTCAGGTGAAGGGCTGGCGGGTCTGTCTGGCGACAGCCGTCTTGCTTGAACCCCTAGAGAACGAGGTACGTGCCAATCTCACTTTGGAGGCCCAGAAGAGATGTATTTCGCAAGAGCCCCTTCAAGCCCCAGAAAAAGCACAATACCGCCAGAGCCGCGAGCAACCTCTTGATCTGGTGCCTGATTGGGAGGCTGCTATGAAGCTCCCACCAGAGGATCAAGTATCCACACCAGTGAAGGTTGCGAAGTTGAGGTTCGTCTCCCAGCACACAAGTCAGAAGTTTGACGTTGCCGCTCCGGCATGCATCGTCAGACGAGCAAAAGAAAAAGAGTCTCGGAATGTAAAGTTGAGTCTTGAGCCCACGTCCTCTCTGTCTTTAGGCAGGGTCCATCCCAAGGCACGTGACTCAAGGCCCAGCGCGCATGACGTCTGGGCCAAGCATGAGCATCTCGTCGACTACACTATACCCTCACACCCCCGTCCGTCTGCAAAAGAAAGTAGCGTTGCGTACAAGAACCGAGTCAGATTCATGGAGCGTTGGTGAGGCTGCTCTGCCCCCTTCGTGTCTGTGTCTCGTTGAGCGTCGGCGAGGCTGCTCTGCCCCCACGTCCTGGTTGTATGCTGCTCTGCGTCCCAGGTTATTGTGAAGTTTTTACCTTCGGGTAATTTGCAATACTCAACGAACTGGTTCGTAAGTTAGATGCATGGAGCGTTGGCGTGGCTGCTCTGTCCCCCTTCGTGTCTGTGTTTCATTGAGCGTTTGGCGTGGCTGCTCTGACCCCCAAATGTCCTGGTTGGAATGCTGCTCTGCGTCCCAGGATGTCGTTTAAGGCTGTTTCCTTCGGGTTCACCTGCCTTGCGATACTTGATGGACTGATTTTTCGCTCTTTACGCTTTCACCCGATGATGTCTCGAACCCGAAGCTGTTGCCTCGGCTATCACTCCATTGAGACCTGATAGCGATGTGCGTACCTGCTTTCGGGGGAATGGGCCCATCGGGACGCATGTTTCTTTTGTGTTCGTGGCGGGAAGGAGTCAAGCTTTGGAAGCAGTATTTTGTTTTGTTTGAACAGTGTTGATGCCTCTGGTCCACGCGGCTTGCTAGGCAGTCCCTCTTTCCTCTTCTTGTCTCGGCTTCTGATTGTGTGGCTTGGGTTGCCTCAACGAGTTCTGGCGACTATTACGCTTTCTCTCAGCTCGTAGAACTGCATCTCTTCTTAACTTTCAAGCCCGTGAGTGAGGTACGGATCTTGTTCATGTCTTGAAAACTCTCTCTTTGCGGACCTCCCCTCGTTTTGTTCGGTTGTCGTGTCTTCAATCGTTTTGTCTCTCTACTTCTGGGGCGGTCGTTTGGGTGGGTACATTTGTGGTGAATTTGGTGGCATGCCGAGGTGGGAACTGTGGGTTTGTTGTCGGATGGGATTGACCGGGGATGTATGCAAACTCAGTAACAGTTAACAGAGGCGCCGATCCACCTCACGAGCAGAAACAGCTTCGTTAAAAAATCCGCAGCGAAATCTGCGTTAACAACTCCATTGTTCTTCTGGTTTGCAACCGGGGTTCGAAGGAGGCTTGTGTTTGTTTGCAGGATACGCGAAGGATCCGAGTCTTATAACATTCTCTCTGTCAGGCCTCCATCAATAGGGTCGAGTGCTGTGTCTGACTGGTACAGCTTGCTTGGGACAGTATGTCTCGAAGAGATGATCGGTATCTTGCATCCATCACATCCTCTCCTTGTCAAGTTTGCGTCGTCCAAACAAAGAATATCGCATCTATGTGTTTCGAGAATGGTATCAGTTGGCGATGAACAGGTTAGTCAATCAGACCGTAACACCCCGTCCGAGGCGTATTTGAATCGATGGGTCAAGTTGCCCAAGAAGTCATAATTGAAGATGAGGTGTGGCCGACAAGAAGACAACGGTCCTGTTCCCTAGCTCTTCCATGCAAGCCAAGGCCTAGCTATCGTCATCGTCGTGCAGAAAACTTGGGCCTGTCAATGGCCAATAGGAGCATGGGCGCATTGTGGAAGTCCAGCTGTAGCTTCAAGCCGATTTCACTCCATCACACCGTACGACAGAGGATGATGAACGATCAGACATCAGATGAAAGACAGAAGATCAGAATGGAACAGGAGACCTTGGCGACGTCATCTTGGACATGACTCGGACGCGGGAAGGAAGTGCTCAACGGTCTTCGGCTTCGAAAGATGCAGGGCACGGCGGGTGACACATGAAGGAAGAAAGACAACATGTATCGAACAAGTCTTGTTTCTTGTATACTTTCTGATCAATTTTGTAGTACCTGGCCAAGCGACGTCTCACACGTTCCAGCGATACGTGCATACGTGCTCCGAAGACAGACCTCAGTAGCAGGAATCTGCGCCCAGGCGACGCCATGGCCATGTGTTACGACGACTTTGTCGGCCAAACAAGGTCATTTTGCTATCATGCAAATGCTTGGCTTTGCAGCATCCACAGAATTAGTTGAGCCTTGGAGGGCAGTGGCCATCGTGGTGAGCCCTTTCTTTTAGCCCTGACTCGCACGTCAGTGGTCGAGCGAGTCGGTCCTCAGGCAGGATCAGGACCACTACACGGTTTGTTGTTTTTCCACATCTCTTTCCTTGTTACCCACCCTTGTCGTTTACTATCGGCTGCCTCGCTCAGACCTCGCAGACAAGCAGATTGAGCTGAGGCGGCATCATGTATACTCCTCTCAAAGTCGCTCGTTCCAGCAACCAAAATAGGCATATCGTTGCTGCCGTTATCCTGTTTCTCATCTCGATTCTGCTGTATACTCTTTCGTTTCCTCCAGCACACCATCTTCCCAAACATGTTCCGTCTACTACCATGGCAGCTCCTCCGTCCGGTTCAAGTCGACTCGACTCTCAATCCTCATCCGTGAGACCGACATCTTCGTCCAACGATGCCACAACCGACTTCCACAATCAACGCGTACCGTGCACTGGCCCCAGAGGGAAGCCCATTTCAGAAAGCTACGACGACCAAATTCATGCCAAACACTACAGAAACCTCAGCTACCCACCTCCTCTAAGTGGCTCGTACGAAGCTCTCGATCTCGACAAGTCATGGCTCACAGCTGCCGAAAGATACGGTCCATATGGTCTCGGAGAAGAGGAGGAAGGCTATACCAGAAGTCGAGTTGATTGGTCGACCATCAACTGGGCCGACTTGCAGGACGATTGCTCTGCAACCAACAACCAACGACTTCCTAATGCCTACACTTTCGGTCACACTCGTCCAAGATTCACATACCGCCAAAGATCATGGCAGGAGAAGTGGCTTCCCTCTGTCTTTACCACTCCAAACATCAAACCAAGACCAGCGACCGAGACTTTCCATCGCTCGGCCATCGTCCTGCGTGTGTGGTCCACGTACAAGTACACGCCTGAGGATATGTGGAACCTGAGATCGCTTGTCGCAGAAACTGCGCTTGCCACTGGTGGAGAGTATGCCGTCTTTCTTCTGGTTGACGTCAAGGATAAAGAGGCAGGCATTCACAAAGACCCAGAAGCATATGATCGTATCCTTCGCGAAGCGGTTCCCCCTGAGTTCCAAGACATTGCAGTGCTCTTCGATGACTCCCTGCTGGAAAGCTGGTATCCTGATGTAGCCGAGCATCTGCCCATCATGCAGATTATGCAACCTCTGCAGATTTTTGCCCAGTTCTATCCCGAATTTGATCATTACTGGCAACTAGAGGTTGACTCGCGCTTCTTGGGGCATACCGGCGATATGCTTGACAAGTTCTCAGATTTTGCCAGAAACGAGCCACGGAAGCAAGCCAGAGAAAGAGCGTCTTGGGCATACATGTCCGATTATCATGGCTCATATGATGACTTCTTCAATACAGTTGACAGAGTGCTTGACGGTAATTCTTCTGTATGGGGCAGCATTGACATTCATGACTTGGATACGATCGGTCCTGACCCGCCTGTCGAAGATCCTCGTGATGACTACTTCTCTTGGGGTGTAGGCGAAGAAGCCGATCTCATCCTTCTTAACACCTTGGAAGACGCCTCTCGCGACGAGGACTGGCTCTTCAAAGGTTGGCAACACGGCTTCTCCATGGGCCCACAGCTACCCATATTCGTCTCAGTCGTTGCTCAAGGTCGTGCCAGCTGGAACTTGTTGAACGCAGTCCATCACGCCCAAGCACATGCGGGCATGCGCATTCCTTCCGAAGCTACACTACCTAGCTTCGCCCTCTGGCATGGTCTCAAGATCAGTAGTCCACCGGTACCGGTGTATCAGTGGCCTGGACGTGATCGCCATGAAATGGAATTTGCTCTCAATGGAGGCGGCTTGGACGCATTCCCCGATGCCATCGCTAACGGTCCTGCACGCTACCGCGGTAGTTCGATGGGCTTCTTTACCAATGGTATGACCTGGCAATGGTGGACGACATTGCCCGAAGATTTGGCAAACCCTTGGTACATCAACGAAGTCGACAACCCTGTACTACCGGATATGCTTCTGAACGAGGGCGGTCATCTTTATGCCCCAAACATTATGATTCATCCCAGAAAAACGAACGGCAAGAAGCCAAAACATCCTGGACAAGAAGATGAAGAAGATGAGCAATAAGTGCTCTCTGTTCATTTGGCCTAGTCTGGTGACTTGAGGCACTTTTGGTAGTTACGACTCACGGTTTTTTGTTTATGTTGTGCCTTCCTTGCATTCAAGGCACGGTAATCTGGTTATCAGCGGGAGTTTGTTTTTGGCTTTGTTTCGGTTGGCAAGCAGGACTTTTAATAGAATGAGCGTTTTTGATTTTTTGTCTTCGAATTCAGGTTTCTTTCTTGTGACCTTCCCGATCGGAATTCGGCCAACACTTTTGAGTCGGAAAGAAGAAGTGAGTTCTGTGACGATTCCGTGTATAACGACCCAAACTTTCCAGCGTCACGGGCGTGCGCATGAGATGGCAGATATACCATTACATCTAAACCTTAGACCCGAAAGTCCAATGTCGTTTTTGGTGTCAAGAATGATAAGAGATTTGCGAAACAATGTGTTTGATACTGTCAAATCCAAACGCCGCCAAGATCCCTATACAGCCTGCGGAATACTCTATAATGTACATGTTGTTTTGTGTAGATGGCAAAGAAAAAAAGAAGCAAGATTCCAAACGCCCCCCCCATGGCTTCTCTAGGTGTTTTTGTTATATGTTTGATGGTGAAGAATTTGTACATGAAAGGACGGTGGATAACCAGTTTGTGTGTCAAGACACGTAAAGTAGGTTGACGGGAAAGACAGAAAGGAACCTTTGCCTCCGCAAGTGGTTGACACAGAGAGGGTATCTGGTCCAGAGTCGGTGCAGTTTCCCTCGCTAGTAGACGTTGGCCAGCTTACTGCGTCTCCTGAGCATAGGTCCAAAGAAGTAAAGAATATATACCAGAGCAACCAGTCCCAGAGAAACAAAAGCCAGAGTCGCGAAGGCCCAAGTGGTACTCATGTTCTCAAACATGGCGACACCGGCATGACACATGGCTCCCGCGATCAAGAACGACGGGATCAAGAAAGCAGCCACAGCAGATCCAGCAACATTGCTATACGTGTCGCCGAGGTAGTTTAGCATTCCCAACCAGAGCAATGGATCGCAGAAGCCGAGGACACCGCCAGCGACAATGGGAGACCAGTATGATGTCTTTCCGTTGGAGGTGAATGCGAACCAGAAGATTGAGATGGGGAATAACCAGACGGTGACCAGAGAGGTAAGGAAGCGGGCTTCGGGACGGTGCTTGCCGTGCTTGATGCGGTCCTTGCGGAAGAGATAGGTTTGGACGGGAACAAAGATGAACATGCAGGTTACACCGACGCAGAAGTTGAGGTATGAGAGACTGGCGCCGACATAGCTGAGGCCGTTGTTGTCCACAAAGACGTCAAAGACACCGTCGAGGTAAAGGAAGAGCAGACTGTCATGACTTGTCAGCAGGTCGCTAGGAAGCAAGGGGTAAGGCTACTGACCCATAGGCGAAACCATTGTAGAAGCCGAGGAAGATGACAATGGGCTCAGTAAACATGATGCGCAATGCCATCGTCAGGACGAAGCGGATCTCCTGGAATACCTTGACCTTGGCTAATTCGGCAGCGACGACCTCGGCGTTGGGGTCATCGGTGTCGCGCTTCTTGACCGCTCTGGCAATAACAATGGAAGGAAGCGTCTCGGGCATGAAGCACATCACGAGAGCAAAAGCACCACCAAAAATGATGTTCATGTAGAAGGCTGACAATTCAGGTCAGCAGGTAGAAGGAGATCAGGATAGAGGATTGATGCGTACTCCAGCGCCAACCCATGTTTGGGTTTATGCCAATCCATTCACCAATTGGCGAGCCTAAACTCGCACCATAGTTTGAGGAAAGAACGAAGAGGGCCATTGGCTGGCCTGCACCATCCTCGGCCTACACGCGAATTATAAGCAAGTTGGTATACAGCAGGCACAGACAAGTGACCACATACACCAAAAAGGTCAATGATGGTTCCGGCAACGTTAGACAAAGCACTAGATCCAGCAACACCAACCAGGAAGCAGAAGACGATCAGCATGGGCAGGTTGTAAGCCAAAGCACAGCCAATGTTGAGGATGGCATAGAGCAGAATAGATCCAACGTAGACCCATTTGCGACCTCCGAGATCTGACAAAGGTCCGAGGAAAACAGGTCCAACAGCAGTACCGATAATAAACATTGACTGGCCAAGCGTCACGACTTGTGTCGTACTAGGGAAGCGTTTCTGAATAAAAGTCTCGACCGAGACATACATGGTGGAAGTCATGGTCACGTAGACCTGTAGTAGACAGTAGACGGTGATGACGAACCACTTCTTCCATAACGACCAATGCATAGGATGCGCCTCGTCCGTCGCCTTGATTTGATCCAGAACATCCAGAGGTGTTGGTGTCGTGCCAGAAGCTCTACGGGCCTCCAGATCAGAATGCAGAGGTTCACTGTGAGCAGAAGAGGGCGCTGACCCGCCCTTCTCCTGTTCTGCCAATGTACCAGACATTGCTTCCTAGGATTTCGTGCACAACCAAGCTTGCCAGAAAGATTCCTTTGCCGTTGCGATCCGGAAGGCCAGTAAAAGCCAGAAATTGATGTTTTCGAGGTTTGATAGCTGTCAAAGGCAAGACCCAAGAGGCCAATCACTCAAGGAGCTTTGTTCGTCTTGTTGTTTCGCGCGCACAGATGGCGGATTGGCTGGTTGACAAGGCTACAAAATTCACATTTCCTTTCGTTCGGGATGGCACGGATCAAGAGTAGAAAACGGGACCCTGACGGCGATGACGTTGGGCCTAGGCCAAGCCGAGGCTTGAGCGCGCCTTCGTTGCTTGACATGCAGCTTTATTTCTTGAGTTTGGAGGAAGTCAGGATGCTATCAAGATAATTCCATTGTGTATACAGCTTGACAGGCTCTGGTCATATAAAGCCGTACGAAGTGGGTGGCTTCTGCTTGTCACAGGGCACCCATCGACCTGCTCATTTGCGAGCTGTCAATGCCAAGACAAAGAACAGCCGCTTTTCGCGGTAAACTTTCTTTTTCTTTTCTTTTTACACACACGTGGAAGGCCTGATGAGCTGTTGACACCTGTGCGAACTTGAACGCCCGAGGTGCTTTCATCAACCTCTTTCACGGACAAATACAGTCACGCTACAAAACTGTCAGTTGCTTTCACAATGAAAGTGTGGTCTGGAATGCCTCAAAGAACGTTGTAGGTGGTATTCGTCTTCTTCGGAGAATGTTACGCAATTCCACAGCTACAGCGTGACAGTCTTTAACTTTTGCGCTTCGCAGTGTGGTATATGCCGTCGATATACTATCATACAACACTCGTCTACTCGAGCTCGGCCTCATCCATGTTGCGGATGAAAAGCGAGAACCACTTGACCGTGTTGACATGGTTCTTGATAGAAACCCTCTCGTCAACAGTATGGATGTTGCCCAGACCGCTTGATTCGCCATCGTAACCAGGAGCGAAACGGAAGATGTTGCGTGACAGATCCCAGTAGTACTTGGTGTCAGTGTTACCAGTCATGATTCCTAACGCGAAGATACAATCAGCATGCTTTCCTACAAGTGGGTGGTAGAACACCATGACTTTGCTACACGAGTGCACTCAAACCTGCGAGATGCCGTTCCAGACGGTGTGTCGTCAGAACACACGCCACAAGAGTCTTTCGCACAAATAGAGGCAGGACGCCAGCACAAGTCGTGGTATCCAGATATTTGACTCAACTCACCGGGAGCTACGATGACTTCATCGCCGTACAAAGCACGGATTGAACCAGAGAGAACGCTGTAGGCAGTCTCCTTGTCTACAGAGGTAGGTGTAACAGGAGCAGGCTCGAGAACGCGCTCGAAAGCAGAGAGCGAGATGGAGGAAGGCGTCTCGGTAGAGTTGTCGAAAGCGTGCAGAGCAAGACCATACTTCTTAGCAATATCCTTGGCAAGGCCAGTGATTTTGGCGTGGGCATCGGCTGGGTGCTCCCCAACGTTGATGCGGTGGTTAACAATAGCCTGGACTCTTTCAGGAAGAGCGTTGACCTTGACACCGCCTCCGATGACATCGACGGCAATCGAAGTCTGCATCAAGTACTGAATGGCGGGACCTGCCTTGGCGGCCTCATGTGCGAGCAGGTCAGGCTTTGCCTTGCACTGACCCTGTGCCTTTTCGAGTAGTTTGGTGATCTTCTTAGGGAACTCAGGGGCATGTTCGGCTCCGCAGTGGAGCTGGCCGAGGTAAGGGTTCTTACCATCAAGACGAAGAGGGTACTTGTCAGCCTCGATCAGAGTGATAAGCTCGCTCATGACACCAATGGCAGTGTGGTCTGGAGGAATTGAAGAGTGACCACCAGGCATGCGGATGGTGATAACGACATCTGTGTAGCCCTTCTCTGCAACGCCAGGAGTAGCCATAGTAACACCCCAAACGTCGTCGATTCCAGCACCCTCATCTACGATAGTCGCCAGCGAGTCGGGACCATAGCGTTCGAGTATGAAGGGGGCGAGAGTGCCTGCACCTTGGCCACCACTGATCTCCTCATCGAAGCCAAAGGAGAGAAGAACAGTTCTAGCGGGTTCGAAGCCGGCATCAAGTAGCAATTCGACGGACTCGAGGATGGCGATAAGCTGGTTCTTACAATCAGATGAGCCACGACCCCAAATCTCCTTGCCGTCGAAGAAACCTGACCAAGGTGGATGAGTCCAAGATGACAATGTTGCGTCGGGCACGGGAACAGTATCTTGGTGAGCCATGAGTAGAGTGGGCTTCAGCTTAGCATCCGAACCCTGCCAAGTGTAAACGAGGCCGTGGGTGTTGACCTTCTCGACCTTGAGATGCTCATAGACCAAAGGGAAAGTCTTTTCCAAATACTCGTGGAAAGGGAAGAAAACTTCCCACCTCTTGTCTTCGCCAACCTTGCCCAGATCATCAAACGATTGGGTGTCAATCTGAACAGCACCGGAGAGACGCTGGATTGATGAGTTTTGGAAGGCAGGCGACTTGAGGTAGGCATCCATGTTGACTAATTGGTCGCTCTGCTGGCTCGGTACAAGAGGCTCAACTTGAGGACATTGCGACTTCTGGTGGTGGTGGTGCTTGCCATGCTTTTCATGATGCTTCAAGGGCAGCTGAGGAAGGACAAAGGTCCAATGAAGGAGAGCAACCAAGGCTGCACATGCTGTGACCTGCAGCGCATGTTAGTCGGCATAGCTACCTCGAGCTGTTAATGTAGAAGACTCACAAGTTTAATGGTTCCCCAACGAGAGCTCTTCTTTGCTTGTGCACGCTGTTCGGAGATGTCATTAACCACCGGGAGCGATCCGATGAGCTGCTGCTTCTCATCCATCTTGTCTGTGGGTTTCGACAGAGGAAATAACGAAAGGAAGGAACAACTGGGAAGCAGCAGTGGCTGTGTACCTTATATCATCATTCACCCCACAAATGGCACGACCTTCTGCTTTCGGCCAGAGAGCGGGTTAAAGATAGGCCAAAGATTGCCGAAGCAGCCGATCATTATGGGGTGGGGAAGCCCCCATCGATCCTTCCATTCTTGCGTCTAACAACGCGACTACTCGAGTACTCCGTGTCCTGTGTTGTTCCGACCATCTTTTCCACAAACGCACTGTCAAATCGCTCCAGGAGTACCGGCACTGGTATTGTTACCATCCTTTCGCTCTTAGCCAAAGTGGCCCCCCGCCTGTTATTCACAAACCTCTGATCTTTGCGCAATGACAACCATTGTAATGAACCCGAGGCCTACCAAGACTCAGCACCAAGCATCAGCTCACCAGAACAAACTTTGCTTTCAGCGTGTTTATACATGTTCATAGGGAACCGATCGCATCCTTGTCGTGGTGTCGAGCGAACAAAGGTCCACTGTATTCGTAGCGAGGGCACCAGCAGAGGTCTGAGAGTCTTTTGCAATGTAGCCTCCAACTCTGGCGCCACATCTCGACCAATAGTCTTCATTGTGAGCTTAATGACCAATACTGTGTCGCTGAGGTAGACAAGTCTTTTGAAGATGGAGCGGTAGTGTGTAAGCTTCGTGGCGAGGTTAGAGCATTGAGGATCACACCAAATATCGAACTTGAGAGATTTCAAGTTTGGCCGGTAACCATCTTGGCGATCACAAAGAAGTGTGCACATTCTATAGTATGGCCAGACAGAATGCGACCCGACATGACGAATCAGGCGCTGACAAGAACCGATCGTCGAGAGGAAGTCCTGATCATCATAGTAGTTGAAAGAAAACGTGTTACTCCCGTACAGCACGAGAGATGCTTCACGCTGGATTTTTCGATTGGTCTCGAGCAATTTGACTGCCAGAGCTGATCTGGAAAAGAAGACATCGTAGCCGTCATCGTGGCGTTCCATATGCGACCAGCTGCCTCGACACCTTGTCTGAGAAGAATCGTACATGATCGCAAGTGTTCGTTCAGGCTTGGTGAAGAGAAGAGAGTATATCATATCACGAATCTCTCGAGGGAGACCTAGAAAGTCGAGAAACCCTTCTGTCTGTGTTCATGTTATCATCTGTCTGTGGTCTCATGTCTCTACGACGTTACGCACCTTGTACGGGGTTTTGATAGTTGATTTCTCATTGAGCACGTCCTTCGCAATGAATTCACCGTATGGGCTGTCATAGCTTAAATTGTCCTTGTACTGGGCGAGTCCCCACTTGGGGACCAACGAGCTCGCGGATGCATGAGAATTCATCTTTGAGGTTGACGACCGAAGTAAAAGAAGGCAGGACCGTTTGTACGAATTGAGAATTCCATCTTGAGATATACGAGATTTTCTGCAGGCGTAAGAATGAGCAAATTAAGCACGCGATGTGAGTCAAGAACGAACAGCTTGACGTAGGAACGTGGGAGCTTGAAGATTATCGAAAATGTGTCCACTTCAAGGGAAGGATTAAACATCGTTAAATCTGAGGTATATCAAGCAATCAGCAGCCAGGCTGTTCCGCCGATGGTGAAAAGAATAATGGCAGCAGTGATGGCGCCAGCACCAGCCCTGTCGCCTGTAGTGATAGGCGTTAAATGAATTGCCTGGCCGTTTGAAGAGGATGTGCCACTCGTGCCGGTACCAGCATCAGGGTCGCCTTTACTGGTACCACCAGAGACAGATGTATACGGCGGCTTTAATGACACAACATTCAACATGTTGGCCTGAATGACGCCTAATGCAGACATCTGCTCACCTACACCATAAGTACCGTCCCAGGTGGTGCTATTCCACCTCTTGCCGCAGGTGACACCATCGGACCCGCCATCGCACTGACCAGCAGCGCCTTTGGCAGAGGGTGCCAGGAGACTGAAAATCTTGTCGTGATATTTAGGGACAAGTTGTGCAGTAACGGCCATCCACTGAGAGAGATGGGCTTTGAAAGAACGTTGATCGTTGTTGCAGTTTCCGAGAGGTTCGCAAGTCGTCTCGACCATAATGTTGGGACCCATGTTCGAAGGGAAGAAGAAGTTGGCTGTCGTGTTCAGCATGCCGTCGATGCGGTTCAGCCAGGTTGCGTCTTCAGTCTGTGGGGTGGAAGGTCAGTTGAGTCTGGAAGAAGCCAGGCAAAAGACGACATACGTGGTTGTACATGTAGGAGAAACCAGCCAGGAAGACGCCATATGTGTAAGACCACTGCTCTCTGCTGCCTTCGGAACAGTTGTTTGTCGTGCTTGCACCGTCGAGAATTGTAAAGTCTTTGGCATCCCACAAGGCCGAGTCTTCGTACCAGTCCCAGACTTTGTTGGCCCAGTCAATGTATGTTTGGTTGCCGGTATAGCGACCGAGGCGAGCAGCGAGATGGAACAGACCGCCATTGGATATGGAATTCTTATAGTTGTAGCCGACGTTGAACGAGTAGATCTGCCATCGGAGGCCACCACCGCAGGATGTTGTGTCCCATCGCTCTGTTTGTTCGTTGAAGACAGCTTGTGCTAGTGAGAGCCACGAGGGAGAACCTTCCGGAGGGTCTTCGAATCCTACTTCAGCGGCTGTCATTGCGGCAAATGCCCAGAAGACTTGGTCATCGTTTCCCTGGCTGGGTCAGCATGCTACCAGGCAAGCCATGTATGTGAATCTTCCTCACCAAACTCTTTGTTTGATTGGCCGGCATGTAGTCGTTGTTTTCGCCAACCTGATGCATCAAGGCTTGCTTCACCTCGGTGTTGTATGTTGTGTCTCCAGTGTAGTACCAATATTCGACCATCTCTCCAAACATTGCGCCGGCCTCCCACCAGTAGTATGGTGCAGGCAGGTTTCCCGGTACGTCTCCAGTGTTGTTGCCCGTATAGTATTTCATCAATCCATGTGCGACTTGCGACGAGACTTGTCTGATCGAATCTGTGCAACGCTTTGGTCAGCCCTATGTGTCCAAGGACAGTCAAGTCATCTTCACTCACCTGCACTAGTTGTGTCCAGTGTCAGGGCACCGGTGTGTGTTGCGCAGAGACATAGCAAGACTGTCTGCAGCAACCGCTGCGGTAATGTTGAATGTGTCATGGCGACACTGCAAAAGAATGTATGGGGTAAGGGAGAAGAGAGAGAAGGAGAAGGCAGATCAGGAACCAGGGCGAGGTAGCGGCGCTACTGCATTACTATACTTACTTGGACTATTGAGATGGTGATTGACAAGCGCCATACGGCAAGCTTTGATACCAAGGGCTCGCCATCCCCCAAAGAGGGCGTAAGGCTGCATCACCCTGCAACAGGCGTCTCGCACCACACATGGCAAAACGGCGTGTTCCTGGTGTGCTTTCTGGTCCACGCGGCAGCCCCTTCCGACAAGAAATTGGGCAAGCTTTCGAGTCGTGGACTATTTCTTGTCGTGTAGCTTCGTCAGGGGGAAGCTTCACAAACGACTTTCCCCTGATCCTGATGCTGCGCCTGGCATGATCTGCTGACTTGTGACACCAACACGTATCTATAACTACGCATGGCAATCACACATCGACAGTCAGCTGTTGGACACTGTTGGACGACGATTGAATGGTTGCCCAGGAATCGACTGCAGGAACATGAAACGTGCTATCCGCGGGCACGGGCCGCAAAAGCTCATCTCGGACGGTGCTAAAACCATTGCCGACTCCGCCTCAACGACTATCTTCTTCCCCGTATTCGACTATGTTCGAGAGCCACGCAATATGCAGGAGATTGCTTGATCTGACATGTGGTTGCAATCAATAGACTCAATCATTTCTAAAAGGAGTCATCTCTATTCATCTCGTCCTCTCCATGTTCCTACAGACTCGTCTACCCAAGTACACACGGCTTTCTCTCACGACTAGACGATCGTTTCCGCCTGCCAAAACTACGACAACTTCCACAAGCATCTGTATGATCTCAATCGATTCGAGCATGGTGTTTCGTTACTCAAGCCAAGCTGATTGACCATGCTTACTTTGGCAATGGAATGGTCGCGAAAGTTGCCATGGCCTTCTTGTTGGCTTCTGGAGTCATGACCTTGCCATTACCAATATACTTCGCCAAGAGCTTGAAGTAGTTGACGTAGAATGCCGGAGTGAAGGTATTGACAAACTTGGCCTGCTTGTCTGTTGGGTTGGAGAACGTGTGAGGCGCTCTTATGGGCACGACAACGTAATCACCGGCGTGCGCGTCAACTGTCTTGGTCGGTTCTGATGCCGTAGTCGTGTACCAAGTGAACCTGATGGTGCCTTCGGTTACTGGCGATTGTCAGCGATGATTACATTGTGTATTGACCGTATTGTACTCATACCCAGGAAAGTCTCATCGTGCATCTCATGCCAATGTGGTGGTGGACCAGAGGTATTGGCAGGAACAGTCAGCTCGACTGTGCCAATTCTATTGTCTGTCCAGATACATGTAAGTCAAAGTCAAGTTCGACTCTCGAAGCTACTCACCCGTCCTAGAACCATCTTCCATAATTCTGATGGTCAGTTGTCCCAAAGCAAAGGTCTCGCCCTCTGTTGCAGGGACGAAGTTGATCGGCACCTGAGGAATCTCGCCCGAGACATCAGGACCTTCTGCTTCAATGCTTGCCATGTCTTTGTTATTCTGGTAGAGAGGTGCAGTCGAAGCCTTTGCGATCTCTGTATTCAAGAGAAATATTGGGTTGGTCGGTTGTCAGCATTCGAGGTCGCGCAGCTCAACCAAAATGGAAGTGTTGGCATCATCTATGGACCCCGCATCCAACCACGAGCTCCATCACCAACTTGGTAAGCACGACAGCGAGGCGACTTCCATCTTTATCTGTATTCGAGACATTCGTATGCGTCGCGGCTGCGTTTCTCTATGCCCCATTCTGATGTCACCATTTGCTGATCTCATATTCGCCATCTCGAACGAAGACACAATTGCTAAACATTGGGCTCATCAAACCGACAGACAACGACTTTACTCTATCGCATATCCTCTGCCGATCTAGTCGAAGACATGTCGTCGTAGATATTTGTCGACTTGCTCATTTCGTCTACAGCCATTACCCAACCCGAGTCTTGTTAAGGTTGACCGCGATGCACCATATCTACTTACTGCTTCGGCATAGGCCAAACCCCGCACCTTCACCTGCTCCAACCATCACGAGGACTTCTTGATAAGCATCGTATTGACCGATAGCAGCCGTCTGTAGCCGATCATACTTGCCAATCTTCGTACAAATATCAAGATAACCCTTCCTCGATTGACTGCTCACAGATGTTTTGAACTCGTTCCTCATCCCTCACAAGAAACTATGAACGTTACTAGGCATAGTCTGAAGCTTTCCAAGAATACCCCTCTTCCGGGTCAGATCCATACTGTTTGGCAGACATCACGACATCAATCATCTCTAGTTTCCAGACACTCGAATGCCTCTTCCGTGGACGACCGAAAGCGTCAGCCGTCCCAACTACATCGCATCTCAACTGTGAACCTCATCCGGAACATCGTCCTTGGGAAGGTATTCACATCGCCTTTTCTGTTCAAATATGGCGTGGCATGCCTGTCCAAGATAGCAAACTCGCGATCAGCAATCCTGGATCCAGACAAGAATGCCTTGTTACGTGCTCTGATCAAACCGATGATATACGATCACTTCTGTGCCGGCACCAACAAGCTTGAGATAAAAAGCATTCTAGCTTATCTCAAGAACATGGGCTTCAGGGGCGTCATTCTAATCTACTCAAGAGAGATACCCGCGATGCCAGTAGAAGAACTGCATGAACTAGAACCACTGACTCAAGATGAAGATATCGATATATGGCGAGATGGAAATGTAAGGACATTGGATATGGTCGAGCCGGGCGATTATGTGGGCATAAAGTGAGTTGGAAGATGCCAACAATTCCAGCATCTTGCACTAACGAGTGTCCAAGATTTACAGGTGCAGGACCTCGAGTCGCCCAGGCACTAGCACAAGACAGAGATCCACCACAGCAACTCATTGATGCCATGTCTGCCATCTGCGAGCGTGCTGCTGCACAGGGTAGCCGTGTGTGGATTGATGCCGAGCAGCAAGTCTTTCAATCCACAATCGACCGCTGGACCATCGACATGATGAGACGTTACAACACAAATGGAGAAGCTCTCGTGTCACTGGCCCTACAAGCCTATCTCAAGTCTGCTAGGAACACTCTCGGAAAGTTATTAAAACAAGCTCGCGACGAGGACTGGACGCTAGGAATCAAGCTAGTCAGGTAAACATCATCGATTAATCCATCGCCTGTGTATCATACTCATTAAATTTCAGAGGAGCGTATATCGGAAGCGAGACCCGAACCTTGATCCACGACACCAAGACACAGACAGACAAATGCTACGATAGCATAGCCGCAGACTTGCTCTCGAAATCCTTCCCTGGCTTTTCCAAGCAGGATTTTCCGAACGTCGAATTGTTCTTAGCAGGCCATAACTCGGACTCCATCCGCAAAGCATACGCTCTGTACCAAGGTCTCTTGCAAAAAGGCGATAAACCTCCTCCCATCAAGTTTGGTCAACTGTTGGGTATGGCGGACGACATCAGCTGCGAGTTGCTAGCCATGGGCGACAAAGAAGCTGCACAAGCTGCAAAAAGCGCTGCAGCTCCCATGGTGTACAAGTGCATGAATTGGGGTAGTATAAGGGAATGCATGCACTACCTCGTGCGAAGAGCGACCGAGAACCAGAGCGCAGCCCAGAGAATGCAAAGCACTGTAGGTGTCATGCAAAAAGAACTGCGCAGACGTATGGGCTTCTAGATTTTGCTTGTTTTCCATTATTCATGTTATAGAATGTGATATGATTTCCATGAACAGTCCAGGTTTTTGTCGTAATATGATTGAGCAACCGATTCCCACAGCCAATACTTCCTTGCCGTGAGCTTCGACAAGGAAGGGACGCGCAATCAGTATCCGACACTTGATCAAGAGTCTGTGTTACCATGCAAAAGTGCGTATGGTACTCGTATACATTGATGAAGAAGGTTTGCGTGTGGTACCGTATACCCCAACTCCTTAATCACCACCACATCATGTTTCCATCTTTAGAACCCAGCAGAAAAGCACTAGCCATACGACTCATCCGTTCAAATAGTCTTGTTAGGGGAGCGCATACCTTGCTTCTTTCCAAATAAACCCTCCTGCAATCTCTTCGTTTCGCCAAAGATACGTCCTTCGTATCCCCTCCAAGACCATTCAAGAGACTATACGCTCGATACGCCAAAAATCAACGACCCCACCTATACAAACCCTCTATCAATTGGCAAGATCAACAAACATCATCATCTCGAGAGAACGACGACAACAATGGCCCTTTCACATATGACACTCATCTACCTCTCCCTCCGAGCCATCCAATCCCTCCTCAGCCTCGTCTGTCTATCTCTCTACGCCTCTTCTCTCGCCAATTCCCCTTTCGACTCTTCTGACCGCATCTACGTCATCATCTGCTGCACTCTAACCCTCCTCACCCTCGCCATCTACTCCATCGCAAAGTTTCCTACTCGAAAATTCTTCCTCTGGGATTTTTGTCTTGCGGTGCTGTGGGTAGCTCTATCTGGTGTGTTTGGAATGAAATGTCTGGGTCATGAGGACACGAATAAAGTTGCAAGGGATGATGGAAAGAATATGAAGGTGACTGTGGCGTGTGATTTGATCGTCATGGTGTGTTGGATTATAACCTCACTTTGGGGTTGTGTGGGATATTGCAGCGCTGTTATGGAGAAGATGAAAGAGAGGAGGGAGGAAACGAGTATGCAAAAGATGTTAGAGGGTCAGGAGCAGGGGGTTGTTGACGTTGAAGAGGAGAGTGATGGTGATTGTGAGAAAGGGTTGATTGGGGAGAAAAGTGGGAAGGGGTGGATGGAGGGAAAGTGCGACAAAGCCTGAGATGGAATGGAAAAAGCAGAGTGGATCAGTGTTTGAAGGGGTTCTTGAGATTGATCTGTCTATCGCTTTTGTGTCATGAGACAAATATCAAGATCAAAACGTACCAAGCCACCCTCCCGTCGTGTACCCAAGGCTCCATCATATCAAAGTTTTGTATAGCTAGGATGCTGATATGCGATCCGTCATAGCAATGTTTTCTCAATCTATCCGTCATAGTCGTGTTCCATGCATAGATGATTCCCATCCCTTGTCACCTCCGCCCTCTTTGCAAAACAACTCTCTTGTTGCTTCTCCCCGTCCAACGATTTAATCTAACACGAATCAACTTTATTGCTTGGAGAGGGCGAGTGTCGAGTGACGTACCACAGGCATCGCTGGTAAAAGGCTCGAGCAGGGCTTCCTTGGTGACGTTCAGGATATTCACGCCATCCGTGGTTTGCGATTGCAAAGCGTCAGTGCCCTCCCAAACACTGACGCCGCCAAATCTCTCCTTGCCCACACGGTCCTTGGTGTACTCGACCAGATCGCCAAAGTAATCGGGCGCGACAAAGCCACCGCCGTTGTTGTAGTTATCGAAGCCGAGGGCACCGATGTAGAAGCGAGGGTAGCGGGGGCCGATGCTGGAGTCGACGCCGACAAGGAAATCAGACCAGGCGGTGACGGAGTTGTTGTAGCCCTTGCCTCCAGCTTTGCAGGCGTTTGCATTGTAGAAGCGCGGCCAGACGAAGTTTGCATTCTTGTAAAAGTCGTAGGGCATGACGGTGTTGTTCACGCAGAGCGGGGAGGCGCTGATGTAGCGGTCGGGGGTGGCCGTCTTGAAGAGCGACTGCAGGGTGGCTGACAGGACATCGACGTAGGACGTGTCGGCGTAGTTTTCGTAGTCTGAGAGTGTGTCAGCAAGGTTAAAGGTCTGAGAGGACGGGAGGGCTACCAAAGTCGAAGCCGTCGAGAGTGACATTGCCAAAGGGCCTGATGTTGGGCGTGTCGGTGCCGGCGCCAAAGACGTTCCACAGGGTGGTGGCAGCCTGTTGGGCATCCGTAGCGTTGGCGAGATCCAAGTCGCTGCTGGAGCCGCCCAAGCTGATCATGACCTTCTTGCCCAAGCTCTGGCAGCGCGTGATGTTGGCGGCCAGGGTGGGGCAGGTGATGCCTGTGAAGTTGGCGGCAGGCTGGTAGGGCGTCTTGCACGACGAAATGTCAAAGGTGGGCTGCTTGTTGTAGCCATTGAAGTTGCGGATGAAGCCCATGACAATCATGTCAATGTCGTCGACGCTGCAGAGGTCCCATAGCGACGGGTTCGAGTTGTACTGCGCCTTGCCATAGTAGACGGCGAGCGCGCTGTTCCCGAGCGGGTCGAACGAAGATGGGTATTGCGGCAGTGTCTGGCGAGGAAAGTAGTATTTCAGGTTGCTGTTGTACGTCGTCGTCGTTGAGGGAAGAGCGACCGCCAAGCTGATGCACGTTGCTGCAAAGACCGACACCCCTAACATCTTGTCTGTTTTCAATCAATCCTTTACGGCCGTGTCATACTAGTTATATACATGGCACCATCTCTCACGAGGTCTGCACACGAGCCCGTTGTGTTTCCTCGTCGATGATAAGAGACGTTCGCCCTGGGCGTCCTCTTCTGCCCTGATCACCGCTGTCGCGCCTCTCAACACGCCGTTGGTATGACCACAACCGTTGCAAACATCATGCCGCTATTGCCTCAGCTATCCTTAACCCGACCAGATCAGCCCGTCTTGTCTCTTACTCGTCAACCCTGTCCTCGCATGACCACGCCGTCAAGAGAAGTTCAATTCTCACAGCTGAGCCAAGCCACTTTCAACTGGAACCATGGACAAACTTTTGATAGTCATGGTAATGTGGTATTATTTTACTCATAACTCATAGAAAAGTCGTAACTTCGTACTCGATGACAAAGGAAAACATGCCAAGAACTCCGCCCTCCTCACAGTCCTGCTGCGAGATGGCCTACAATCTTTTCTCGAGGGTCAACCTCATCAATCTCGTTGACCTCCGACTCGCCTTCTCTGTCTTGACTTGCTATCGAGTTGGCTTTGGGCGTCACTGTCCCAATGGTCGACTCCTCGGCGATGATGGACATTATCGAGCCGTTGCGAGGTTTGAACTGGTCGAGAAGTCCTTCCTCAGTCCGAGGCTTTTCTGTCTCGGCCGCTTCGGCCACTGCAGCTGGTGCTGCACTTGTCGCGCCATGAGTCAGTCCCCATGCTTGCGAGCCCAGGTTCTTGACGACGATTGTAAAGACGGCAATAGACATGATGGGTGCCATGACCTTGTTGATGCACAAGCCCAACAAGATCTTGTGTGCTCGTTGACGAAGCTGTTTGTTGGTCGCTGTATTGATCAAGAACCAGACTGTCGGTAGTTGGGAAACCACCAGCAGTGGGATGATGTGCATCAGATTGAAGCTGCTGACAAGTCCGTGGATGAAGAGAGCCGTGTTGGCCACGCGGTAGTATACCAGGCTGAGTCTGGTCACTTCGATGCACGCCCACAGTCGTGTGATCCAGATCATGTTCTCGCCGGCAAAATAGTAGTAGTTGTTAAAATATGCGTTGCTGCCCCAACGTCTTCGCTGACTGAGGTAGTGCTTGAGTGATTGCGGTGCCACAGTCTCACTGACAGCATCCGGCACAAACACCGTGTGCAAGTCTTTGCTCTGGGAAAGCATCGAGTATGTCAGTCTTCGGTCAGTTCCCAGATACTGAACCTGGTGCAAGAGAACCGGGTACGTAGTAATGGGAGCTGCGTATCTAGTAATGGCTCCTGCCATCTCTGGTCGCACTGCAACCATAGTAATGCATCCGGGAAGACATGTAACTTTGCCCCAGACACTCTCAGCCTGTCGACGAACAAATTGTCCAAAGTTGTACTATTGCAAAGTCAGCACAATTCATCAATCTGCAAGCTGCTTCAACATACCTGAAATTGCTGGTACAGATTCCAGTATGACCACTCTGCACCAGCTTCGAGCTCAACCAACACCAGGCCGCAAGAAGCAATGGCTTTCGGATCGCGAACGAGAGCATTCGCCAAACCTGCTACAGCACCTTTGTGAACGACCGAGTCGGCATCTGTGCAAAAGACCATATCGAAACCAGGAAAGTCCTCGCCAACCAGTGTGGGCAGCACGTTTCTCTCAATCTCCTTGCGTAGCAGCCGCGTGTACAGAGGCGCATCTTCACGCATCACATTGAACAGGTCATGGCACAGAATGAGCGAGTCTTTCTTGCCTGCATTCTTGACCTTTTCAAAGACAATGACTGGCACATTTTCCATGAACCCAGCCGTAATGACCAGGTGGTTCCGCTTGAACCTCGATGTGACATATTGACGCTTGAAAGTGGTTGTAATGCGCATATACTGCTTGACATCCCTTGGCTTGCCATCCAGAACGATGCACATGACTTGCTTATGCGGTTGCGCGTCATTGTCTCGCAATGAAAAGACACAGTTTTTGATCATTTCTTCTGACTCGGAGTAGGCGGGAATCAAGGAGAGAATCCATTTGGATTCAACTGGTGGTGGTGGCTTGAAGTATTCCTTGATTGCCTTGTAGATCAAGTATCCGCAGCCGACAAGCGAGGAAAAACAATCCTTGGACTTGATGAATACAATGAACGACAGCACCCAGCGGCCAGAGATTGCTTTGGGGGCCCAAAGCGCAAAGACTAGCATAGCAACATTGATAGCAAAGATGTTGCTACTGAACAAAACGCGCTGTTTGATCAGATCGTTACGAGTCAAGTTGCGGCAAGGGTCGACCGGGTCTGCGATTTCCGGATATGTGGTAGTGATGTAGGTTTCTTGTGTCGTGGGAACAACATGCTCTTGGTGCGTGCTTTTGAGCTCTTCCGTGATTGTCTGGGGTTCCACGACAGCCAGCTCTGGTTCTGTGGTCTTGTTGTCCTGCTCTTGGTCAAGATCGGGATCCAGAGGCTTCACACCTCCAATCAATAGTCCGCGGTCCTGTTCGACCAAGGGATCGATCTCTATTATAGGTTGAAAGAACGACGGTTGTCGTAGTCTGGTAATTGGGAGTGCGTCCAGCGTAGACAAGTCAGATTTTCCTCTGAACGGGTCCTCGGTGAGAGATCCTGAGCGAGGGCCTTGACGGGATCCTCGTCTCCATGATCCAGTATCGACAAGCGTTGCATCGGAGTCTAATCTCTGTAGTTTCGCGTGGGCAGGTTGAATGGGATTTATATCTGGCCTCCAGTTGAGGGCACCCCATGAAGCTCCACCAAGTTGAGGCGAGCTGGATTCCAGGCCAGGACTTGCTTTAAGAGGTGTTGTTGGGCGACTGGTTGGAGGGTTGACTGGCCCACTCGAACTTCCAGGTCGCGAGTTGGCTGATCCGCGGCGTGATGATCCAGGCCTTAGGGGACTTGTTGGGAAAGAGTCATCAGGAACGACTTGAAGGCGGAATTTCCCCTCGTTCGTCCTCGATGGGCGACGGGCAAAGTCGACCAGCGTAGACTGTGAATCTTGTCGCTGGTTCTGTCGGTTGAGGAAATCTCTGAAGTCGGGTCCAGCCCTTGAAGTTTTGCGTACATTACGCTGGGCATGATATTTGGCTGCAATATCAGATGCAAAATTGTCCAAGCCTAGTCCTTGAGGTACGTCCTTGGTGTGTGCCTCCGCTGGCACCTGAATCGTGGGTATCGCAGTCTTTGTGCTGCCATACTTAGGATGGT
Source organism: Aureobasidium sp. GC_Fusr_1 (assembly GCA_026538705.1). Classification (NCBI taxonomy): domain Eukaryota; kingdom Fungi; phylum Ascomycota; class Dothideomycetes; order Dothideales; family Saccotheciaceae; genus Aureobasidium; species Aureobasidium sp. GC_Fusr_1. Next base: position 10,158 of record JALPCE010000262.1, on the reverse strand, counting down.
CCTCCGAGTAAAGCGGATAGTTGTGATTAGTATCGACCTGGTCAGTCATTGGGTCATGACTGTTATGAACAGGAGTCGAAGTCAGGAAGAAGAGCAGAGACCGAGCATGTCCGGATTCAGGGAGTATTGAACCTGGCCCCGGACATTATATAAGTCTGATACCCGGGCAGATGAGGATTGCCACGTCTAGAAAGCCACTTACCACGGCTAGCGGGACCATGGGCCGTTGTCCTGAAGCGGCCGGCATTGAGGACTGGAACGTGGTACTCCAACCTCACGCGGCTGCGTGAGTATCAGGGCAGGCCCATTCATCTGCAATTGGTTCTGGGCAGCATGAGAGACAAGTAGGGCGTTGACGTTGAGAAACCGTTGGTCATCCGACTCCAGACGTAAAGTGCGGACGGGTAGGATGCTAGTACGGCGATAAGGCTGAAAACAGTATGACGATGGTTTGGGGCTATCCAGACCTTCACCTGGCAGAAGAGAGAAACACATGAAGTCCAGAATCTTGTAAGCCCACGTGGAAGGAATCTAGCCATCCCGTCAATGGAATGCTCTCCCCCAATGAATATTGGAATCAATCGGGATGAGAGTGTGGCCGTCGTGGTAGCTGACTGCTTTGTTGATACCTATTGCTCTTATAAGCTACGCTTACAAGACCCTTCGTCCCCGCAATGTGGTTCTTCTCGCAAATGGTGATCACATCGGGCAGGGTGTATGCTGAGCAACCACTGATTGCTCCGGATGTAACTCGGCTACCGAGTCAGTCAGAGTTTTCTCTCTGCCACGCCAACAGTCAGTCTGTCGAAGCCGTTGGGTGCATTTGAATGTCGCAAACGGTCGGGATATTGAAGCCTCCTCTCCAGTCATCAAGAGAGACAAGCCTATTTTGCCAGTGCTACTGATTGCCTGATAGCGATCAGTTTTTGCAGACATCTCAAGGGTGATTGGCACTGTGCGAAAGTCGAACAGGAAGCGACGGAGAGATGTTCTCGTTGAAGTTGTTGCGAGGGCAATGATGATACTCGAGGGCGGCTCTTTCTCAAAGAGGCGTGCGTTTGACGGGAAACGTCTCGCCGACATGTTTCCCAGCCAAGAAGCAATGCAATATATTGAGTAACGCCTTTCTACTGATGAACTGAACCCATCGCGCCAGTGGCGCTGTGGATAGTAAGCCATTAACGGTATCTTTATGCGAGACAAACGGAACATGTGAGAGTCGAGATGAACTGTTGCAGAAGCGAAGAACGTGGCCGGAGCATGGCATGATGGCAAAAGTCTCGGCCGACCGTTATCGCGTCTCGTGGTCTCGTCAATAATAGCCACTGTTCAAACTATTCGAGTGACGTTTCGCATGTCACTGGCCAGACTTGAGGTTGAAGTTGCCAAATTCGAGCTTCCAGCTTCGATATAAAGGTTGCGCTTCCAAGACGTTTGCGCGTCGAGCCTTAATGCCATCTTTGGTCACTACAATCTGTGGGCTCACAACCTTAACACAAATATTCTGTTATACTTTGCAGCTCCCCTGATGAACCACAAGTTGTCGTGGAGTGCATTACTGAACCGGCTTTGTCGAACAGGCAACGAAAGCAGGCAACTCTCACATTAATCTGGGGCGTAGGGCGAGACAAGTTCGAATTGAATATTGATTCAAAAGCTAAAAGGACACGGCACATATGCAACGGAAACAATCTAATAAGCATAATCATAACCTATATTGCTTCATGTTCCAAATGCCAGACTCTTATGGATGCCAGGCCTCATATCTGCTCTAGGGCTGAGATGCATGCCGTGTTCAGTCGTAAAAGACGAGACATCTGACCTCAATGCTCTGTCTACCGGGAGCATCTGCCGGGGTCTGAGGGTCGACAAATGCAGTGTGGGGTGTGCCATGAGCTAGACCAGGAGTGCTGTTGAGAGACCACTCGCTTCTGCTATCGAAACACTTGAGAAGCATGAGCTCGTCGGGCGTCATGTCCTTCATATAGTAGAACTTGTGCTTGTCGGAAGGGGCGACGGCGTAGGTCTCGCCCTTTGGCTCGTAGCCTTGAGTAGAGGTCATTGAGCTGGCGTCGGGCAGGACTTCCTTTCCTCTGTCGTCGGCATCGTCATCGGTGCGTTTTGGGTACAGCAGGTCGACCTTGACAAAGTCCTTCTCCGTTGTGGTGCGCCAGTCAATGACAGCCAGAGGGAAGTCACTAGCGTTGTGTCCAATTGGTCGCCAGACGTTGATAATCTGGTAGCGGCCCTTGAGCAGCTCCTCTGCTTCGTCGGCGGGCAAGTGACGACGCACTCGAATTTCTGCGGCACGCGGTGTCTGATCTACGTGGACCTGCTGGACGGGTTGGCGAGGCGAGGCCTTCTCGCGACGGCGGATGGTGTGATCGAAGATGACAACCTTCCTGATGCCGGGTATTTTCTCTCTCAGGGCTTGCTCCACCTCTTTGTAGTAACCTTCGCGAACGGCGTTATCATCTGTGAACTCCTTTTCTTTTGACGGCGACTTGTAGACGGCGAATCCAGCTGTGTCGGTGTTGAAGTTGGCCTCTTGTCCGCGTAGGTTCTCTACTTGACGTTGGTGGTCAATCAATCTGAACGAGTATCCGGGACCGTCGACCTTGCCCCAGGGCTTCTTGAAGGCTTCGGTCGCGTTCGGGTCAAAGGACGTGGGGTCGATGTATTTGAAGGCGGCGGTAGTCATTGTGCTTTGAGGTCTAGTAGTAGTGGTGCGTGTGATGGGTGACAGAATCGGGCGCAGGCTTTGTATTGTGCGTGGAACTCGAGACAAGCTCATGGGTATGTAGGGTGATGATGTGAAAAAGGCTTTTTGATACTTATGGCTCAGGAGGGGCAATTTATTAATATACCGAGGCCTTGCTTGACAGCGGCGGCTGATCGCAAAGAAACCAGGTCGCCGTCCGACATGGAGATGACGCGATTTTGGATTATGTCAGCGCTGCTGAACAATCACCATTTCTCATCAAACACAGCTCAGCTCCTCGCCCTTTCTACTCCGAAATCTCGGAACCATTCGATGGCTCCTGAAGGCAATCCTGCTGCATGTTTGTTCTTTGTATGGTTATCATCTGCTTGTGAGATATGGACTTTAGGTATTCACCGTCCACAACTCTTAATGCCGATTTTCCCGTGGTATACCCGCAATCAAGACCAATGCTCATCGTATCATGTCGCATGGCAACCATGATAGCCAAATTATCTAAACCACGGAAAACAAATGTCGTAACATATTAGAAAAGATCCAAGACAGAAGGTACAGGTTGAAAAGGGCAATTGATTATGGTATCTTAAAACTATAGGAAAGGGAAGAGAGATCAGGGTCGTAGCAACATCAAGGATCCATGACCGACAACTACCTCGCTCAGTGGTAGAAGGGGTTGGCGGGAGCGAATCCGACAAGTCTGTTATCCTCGTCGGGTCTGAGAGTGGGCTCCTTGTACCACATGTGAGCGTCCTTGCTGAGCTTCTCGACCTCGGAGAAGTCGAACTTCTCGTTCTTGTAGGAAGTCATGTCGTACACAGCGCGAGCATACTCGGGAGCGACATTGTAGATCTGAGCGAGGAACTTCTTCTGGATGATAGGGTAGTTGACGTGACTCATCATCTTCGCCGTGTTCGAGTGGAGGTTGGCACGGGCACCATCATCCATGACACGCGTGTACAGCTCACGGACCTGGTCGTACTCGCTGACCTTGCACTCGTGGTAGTAGTGGCTCTTGCGGCTCACAACGTTGTCCGAGACTGTGTATGCTGTCTCGGCCACGTCGGGACGGAACTTGTGAGCGAAGCTGTTGGGATTGTACTGCTTGTTGCCAGCATGGTTGGCGTCTACACGCATCGCACCATCAAAGTTGATGGACGACACCGAACGTGCCATGAATGGACAGTTGGTGGGAACTTGGTGCAAGTTGATGCCAATACGGTGGTACTGAGCATCGCGGTAGAAGAACATGCGGAATTGCAACAATGGATCGGGCGAGTCTTCGATACCGGGCACCATGGAGCCGGGCGAAAAGGCAGCCTGCTCAACATCGCGGTGGTAGTTCTCGGGGTTCTTGTTGAGAACCAGACGACCGTACTCTTGCATGGGGAACTTGTCACGAGGCCAGACCTTGGTGACATCGAAGGGATCGAAGCCCAGCTTTGCAGGGTCGGCGTCCTCGGGCTGCATGATCTGAACATGAGCGGTCCATTCCTTCTCTTCGCCACGCTCCATAGCCTCCCATAGTTCTTGCTTGGAGTAGTCGGGGTTCTCACCCGAGATGCGGATGGCCTCGGGCTGAGTGAACTGCTTCTGGCCATGCTTGGCGAGGAAGTGGTACTTGATGTAAACGAATTTGCCTTGCTTGTTGACCCACTTGAAGGTGTGGCATCCGTAGCCGTGGTTGTTGGTCCAGCCCTGTGGTGTACCATGGTCACTGAAGAACATGACACCAGCGTGGATGGACTCAGGGGTGTTGCCGAGCAAATCGAAGGTAGCATCGTAGTCGAGTAGGAAGTTGCGAGGGTTGCGGGCTTGCGAGCGGATGACATCGGGGCCTTGGATAGGATCGCGGCAGAAGAAGACGGGGAAGTTCAGGCCAACAATGTCGTAGTTGCCCTCCTTGGTGTAGAACTTGATGGCGAAACCACGGGGATTGCGGGCCTCATCAGGGAACTCGCGGCCGAGAGTGACAGTGGAGAAACGGACAAAGACAGGGGTCTTCTCGCCAACGGTGGACAAGAAGTCGGCTTTGGTCAAGTCTGAAACATCCTTGGTCACCTCGAAGTGACCAAAGGCACCACTACCGCAAGGGTGCACCATTCCTATTCATGTCAGACATAGTCTTTGGCTAGCTGAGGGCTCAACTCACTCTCGAGGTTCTTGGAACGGTTGAAGTGTTGCTGTTTCTGCAAAAGGTGGATATCGCTGACAAGAGGGATACCGCCAATGTTCTTGCTGTGGGCAGGATCGGGCAAAGGGTGCCCTTCATTATTCGTGAAGTAAGCTAGTCTTGGAGTCAATCTGGAGCTCCGAGAAGATCTGAAGATGGTATGGGATCCAAGAAGTGGCGGGTGGTGTTTTGGTGAAGCCTCCCACCAAGTTTACCACCGACGAAACCACCACTTTCTGACCCATTGAGATCCAATTACTTACGTCCATCATCTTCACGCTTTCCACCCTGAGTGTGTCCGGACACTTTGGCAATAATGTCGGCGGGACCTTCGTTGGTGGACATGTTGTGAGCGAGTCTCGGGGCACGAGCCTCGCCGGAGGTAGCTCCCTGAATGCCAGAAGCAATTGCTTCCAGCGGGTGCTGAAGAGGGTTCATCTGATTGCTGTTGGAAGACATGATGGGGAGTTTGCAGGTCAGAGAGGAAGGAATGTCCATTTCGAAAGCAATGTCTAGGGATGCAGCGAGTAGTCACTTAAACTCACAGCTCAAGCTCACCCCCTCCTCTCGAGCAAACGTGACGTTGACATTTTGTCGGCGGCTGTTTCCTTCCAAGGTGAACTAGAGTAATCTCGTGTCATTCACACGTCAAACGCGCTCCAGGACAGGTGAGGAGAAACATTGGCGCGCATTTGGTGCAATATCATGACGATTCTACAGCTCATGAACCGGTGGAGGAGTGGATGAGGCTCCATCGGTAGCCCAATCGGAGCATTCCCAGATTGGCTGATCGGCCGAGTGGGTCCAAACTAAGCTCTTCGCGGCGATTGAAGAGCCTCAAGATCTCGCGATGGCATGCAAGAGTCCCATGTTGAAAAGTGCATGTGTTCCGACAAAATGGGCGAGCGATTTAGTCGGTGTGTCTGCTTTGTTCCTCGGTTGCTGAAGCCTGCGCATCACACGGCAATCGCCTTGCGAAGCTCGCAGGCACCTTGGTGGATAGTGGACCGTGTCATTGCCGAGAGCTTTTGATTAGTCGGAGAGAGTTCCTCGAGACGGAGGGAACTCCCGTGCCATGTAACCACGTAGCCCGTCGCACCTGCGTGGTGTTTCTTCCACGCAGAGCATGTGGCAGAGCAGCAGCACATCAATCTTCGTAAATATCAGGCCGGCGTCCGTCGAAAGCCGGCATTCCAACAACTCACGTCAACTATCTTGACGAGAACTTCCACTTACATGCAGCCAACCTTCGTCACGACAGATGCTTGAACATAAGATTGTCTGGTTCCGGATCAAACGCTCTCCCTTGCTACGCACGATCGAGTGTTCATTCTTGCAATATCACCAAGCAAAAAGGTTCCTTCCTCCGGGTCTTCCAATGGTTTCCTCAGATCCCACTTTGCACACGCTGCCATACCCCGTGTGTCCCTGGTAACCTGTAATGATGACCTCCTATTAGTAAAGTATGGCTTACAGGACTAGGAACAGAAACAAGGACAGGGCATATCTCTTAAGTGCGGGATGTGCAGGATCTCGAACCTCGCACTTACCCTCTTGCTGTCGAGTGCCAGCTTCCAGTCAAAGTTCACCAACATGCTAAGCTCTCTGAGCTTCTTATCTAGGATGTTTCAATCTATCTTGTAGGGTATTGTTTGCCTGTGATCACTACGAGTCCGATAGTCGAGAGCCACCTGTCGTTGCGTGTTGCATGTTGCAGGAGCAGGGGCATCGGCCTTTGTGCAGGCAAAATGAGGGGCACAAGAAATCTCCGGAGCAATAGACGATATCGTCGGTATTTAGTGTTGCCTACATGCTGTGTAAGTCTCATCTTGGTGTGGCTGACTTTGGTGGCATATAGACATGTGACGGTTCGGAGAAAGAAGTATCCACGTACCCTGAGCTTCGCATGGAATGTAGAACCGCTCAGATTCTGTACAGATATTTCGCCACATGTATAGCAATGGCGAAGGGAGTGGCCACGATTCAAATCTCTCGAGCCGGCCATTTAAAGGGGATATACAGCTTTCTGCATACAAGCTAATAGAACGCGTGACTGCACAAGGCTTCAGAACAACAGCATCATAAACCAATATTGCTCGGTTAATGGCTGACTACACCGGTAGCTAGCAGGAGTGCTTACGGATGGCTGCAGCTTGAGTTCCACAACATACAAGCACGTACAAAGGCTGCTGTTAGAGCCTCATGTTTCTAGTCGGTTGCCCACATTCGGACGTTATCCTGTTGCCTTGCCGGGTGTGGGACTATAACTTTGAATTTTCTTCTTCAATGACACACGGGCAGAGAAGTCCCAACCGCAGGAATGTCCGAACTAGAACTTGGTCTTCCATGAGGATACGGCCCCCGGCATAAAAGTGTGCCGAATACCGCTTTGGCCACACACGTGGTCAGCACTACAAGCCGATGACCAACAAAACTCAAGAAACGGAAAAGTAAAAAAGTCCGATGGAACGATTACCGGAATGCAGAGTACAAATGCAAGTTTGTCGGTGAAGACTGACTGAGACCGTTTGGATTTCTGCCACACAATAGTCGAGACATGGTCCGAAGATGCATTTAGACCTCAACTTTTGTGACACCAGTTCGAACGTGGCCTTCTAAATTTATGCCTCTACCTATCACCTCGTCAAGACGATGCTCGCCAACCATTCACGTAGCCCTTGCATAGTGCCTGGTCGTCTACTCAGGCTTGTATTTACGAAAACAAATTTCTTCACCGGGAAGTGGTCTGTATGAGATCGCGGTATGTATATAAAGCAGCACCACCCTTGCGTCAAGCGTACTCAGTATTTGATCAACAACTCAGACTTCAGCACTCTCTTTTTTGGGTTAAAACACACGCTCATCTGGCACTATCGTTCTGGATTTCAAGATTCACCATCGTTAATAGAGAAACAACATGTTTGGCAAGGCTACCGTTCTGTTGGCACTCACAGCTCTCGCAGAAGCTTCTGGCAAGTGTCCTGCCATCTGGTCGACCATCGCTTCAGATCTCTCACAGTCCTTCATCGGTCCCAATGGATGTACCGACCTTGCACGAGGTGCCATCCGTTTTGCTTTCCATGACGCTGGTATGAACATCCGAATCATCAACAACATCAACACACACTGACTTTCATTGCAGGATCATACTCATCAAAGACACCAGCCTATGCACCTGCAACTGGTGGTGCCGATGGATCTCTTCTTTTGAGCTCTGTGGAAATTTCACGAGATGAGAATGCTGGTCTTCAGCAGTATTACAATTTCCTGCGTGGTAAATACGACCAGTACAAGTCTCAGGTCGGTGCTGCAGACTTGGTACAGTTCGCTGCAAGTGTAGCAATTATCAGCTGTCCTGGTGGTCCGAGGGTCCAGACTGTATGTCCATGTCGATCAAGACTTCTTAGTAAGAAGTGGACTAACTCAATCTATAGGTCGTCGGTCGTAAGGACACCAGCACTCCAGCACCTGATAACCTCTTACCGAAAGCTTTCGGACCAGGCTCTGCTCAGCAGGTACTGATCCAGCTTTTTGAGGACAAAGGTATCAGTCAGCCTGAGCTTGCTGCCTTGATTGGTGCACACACTGCATCCAAAGCCACTGCCCAGGAGCAATACGGTGTGCCTTACAATGGTGAGTACGGGCATCATCGTGAAACAAAGTTGATAGATTAACCACCCTGTAAACAGGACCTCAAGACTCTACACCAGGCCAGTGGGATGTAGCATACTACTCGCAGACAGACAGCCACCCAAGAGGTGTCTACAGTTTTGAGTCCGATATTCACCTCTCTAATCCCAACTCAACCGTCGGCCAGGTCTTCCAGAGCTTCGTCAACAGTCAGAGTAGGTTCATCGTCACCTTCAAAAAAGCCTTCTTAAGCCTAACAATCGATAGGCAAATGGAATGCAGCTTTTGCACCCGTAATGGCTCACCTCAGCGTCCTTGGTATCTCTCAATCAGACCAAGCCAACTTTATGGATTGCACAAGCGCAGTGCCATCGGGATCCAATGCGAGGCTCATACGCGCAGCTCCTATCAACGATAGAATCAGATAAAGAAGCATCAGTATATGGAGATAACATTTTGTTCTGATCCATGGAGATAGATGGCTTGACTTTCTTTGTTGTTTCTTTTGATTCGCAAGGAGGTAGTTACGCATTTGCGATTGCTGCACTATTTGGGTTTGGTTGTTTTGTTGGTGAAGGCAAGTGCGGCCTGGTTGCTGCATGTGCTGACTGTACCGATGTGTCAGCCAGTGTGGTCCACAATCAATTCGAATTGCAATTTAAGATTGAATTGAATTGCCAAGGTACACCAATTCAAGCCAATTCCAGGTGAGGTTAGAGCAATCCAATTCAATCCCGGGTAGCCAATTCGAATTGGAGAATTGCCAATTCCCGTGGCAGCGCTAAGGCCACTTTTTTCTCACCAAGCGGAGGATCCCGAGGCCTCTAATTGGCTTAAATCAACGTTACAACATAAGCCGTGTTTTTTTGGCACAAATCCTCGACCCAATAATTTACTAATTTTGTCTAAAATAACCACCACGCGCCCGATAAATACTTAACTCTCGACTAAAGCAGTATTTAGCTCTTAGTTATTATACTCTACTTCTAAGCACTACTTAGATAACCTATCTTCTACGCGCTAGGATCTAACTACTCTATTTAACGAATCTAACCTTACCGGCGTCTACTAGTCCTATATAACGTAGACTAGCTTCCGCCTCGACGATAGACGCCTTAAACCATTTATTCCTATACCTCCTTTAAAATAGACGTCTACCTTATAGATCTAGTTATACGGCGAGCGTATATTAGTAAAGATAGACCCTTCGATCTATTACTTCCTATACCGCCTTTACTTTAATTCTAAGCCCTCCTCCGTCCGCTTTTATAACGTCTTAAATTAAATATCTAGCACCCTTAAACACCTTAAGTAACGGCATAATCTTATAAAGTAAGGAATTAAGGTTATACTAGCTAAGAGAAAGAGTCCTTTTAATAAGGTATAGAAGGTTAAAGAAGTAAGATAATAAACTATTAATCTAGACGAATAGTAAGTAAGATTTCTTAAGTAGATAGTTATAGATAATCTCTTACTCCGGTAAGCTAGTTCTATACATTTAAATAAGCTTCTTAAATGCTATTATCCCTTAGCTAGAGAACTATACCATTTAGGCTATAATAGCATATAAAGACTAATTAAATCTATAGTTAAGTGTTATAGCTAACTATTCTAGGGAGAATAACTAGTTATAGGG
>JALPCE010000261.1:0-34649 GCA_026538705.1 Aureobasidium sp. GC_Fusr_1 | reverse complement strand
TACCCACCCGCGTTCTGTGTCCAAGATCATAAGGTAATGGCTATACTAAGCTCTCTTCGGCTGGCGACCCGTCGCAGACTATTGAATTCTGTGACCACGCGCTTTGTGTGACAGGATCAGAGCTCTTGTCATCGTTGCTGCATGCAAGAAGGCAGCTCCGAAATAGTTGGAGTGCATCGCATCCACTCCAGCTTGCTGTTGCTATCGGGACCACTGTCATCAAGAGCTATTGAAATCCTTCCCACTTGGCATTGTGTGCGTGTTTTCTTGTTCAGCTGCGCTGTTTCTGCTGGGACATCTCGATCGCAGGGAAATTGCGACAGCTGTAATGTGGGCCGTCAGTGCGTTCGGGGGACACTCTTCAGCTGAAGCTGTCAATCGTGTCAAATCCCACGATTGCGGATTTGCGATGCTGGGGATGCCCGTGAGATTGTGGATACCGGAGTGTTGCTGGGACTCCAAATTGTTGCTTGCTGAGTTCGCTCGTCGAGTTTTGCGGTTTACGATGATGGAGATGTGGTATAGGAAGCAAGGCACAGGGTGGTACCTTTGACGAGTGCTGCAGCAACATCTTTGCTCTTACAAGTTTCACGACATTCCTCCATGGCTTGTTACTCGCTGGGAATGACGAATGCGTATATCCCAATGACTAGTGTAAGTAAAGACCTTGTAGTATCATCGCTGCTGTCGCAATCTACAATAACAACTTTTCCAACCTTCAATTCCAGAGCACCAGCCAGAATTCATGTGAAGTCCACTAGCTTAGTTCACAACAGCACCAGCATGTCGAAAAGCGAGAAAGTAGCACTAGATCTAAGTATACTCGTTGCTCTATACTATAGTAAGATTCTGAGAACATGTCAGTTGGTTCGAATTCAATCTTCGCCTCGCACAAACGAGGGCGTACCAAGTCAGGGTGATACCCGCTACAGGATGTCTTGGCATCAGGCTCGCCTACCCAGCTTTCCATCTTCGATATTCAAAAATCGAGGCTGCGAAACATGCAAGAAGATATTACAAATGCAGGTGCGATCAAGAAGAAAGGATGATTTGGAGGCTTTATGTGGAGATGATATGTGATCTAGACAAGATATATGTTTGCACAACGAAAAAAGTCTATGAATATTGGCACAAGAAACTTGATATACAGAGCTGTCAGTCATTGAGGGTTACGTAGATGCATAACACCTGCGGTAGTACAAGGACTAATCTAGGAGTGCTTGTTAAAGTAGATTTCCCAACACCGACGTCATACATCAGGAAACGATCATGTAGATCCAGCAAGAAACATAGGTACAATTCGTTCGGACATGGAAGCACCCAAGCCGTCCTGCCCTTGCAGTGAATAGGATATCGCTGCTATTCTTCGCAAAGATACCACATGTAAACTACCGTTCGTGCTAACTCGCGTGCTTCAGACTCCTATCTTTGACCATGTCCGGGTCGGCTAAGCCAATCCGCTCGATCTTTTCTTCGTTCTTCCGACCCTATTCTTGGTTGTCGAAGAAAGGATTCAAGATGGCTGGATAAAGCCTTTTAAAGTTCGTCTCGAGGCTGTCAACCGATCGATTGAGGCGCTATCAGAATGAAGCTTTTGTGGATAAGCGTCAAGTTCAGTCATAATAGATGCTAGTCATCACATTGAACGTGCTATGCGCATCAGATCATCGGCAATCTTCACAGCGAATCCTTCATTGTTGATATCTCTCTCGTCATGAACGATAGAGATGCCCGAATCTTGCAGTCGAGAGACAAGGGTCTCGATCAATGCATCATCAGCCTCGCGATCCTCAAAGGCACCTCCTGGCGTGGCGATCATACTGACACCGCCTCCTGGTAGAGTGATCTGCACCATGCTGGGGTTGACAGCGAAGCGCTTGGTCTTCTCCGCTATGAATTCGCCAATTGCTTTACACTCTTCCTTGGTCGTACGCATCAATGTCACTGTAGGGTTATGCTCAAATAGCTTCCTCTGCTGATATCTTTCCGGTACTATTGCTCTCGGTCCAAAGTTGACCATGTCGGTCGCACCAAGAGAGATAATGGTCGGAATACTTGCTTTCAGGGCTGCTTCGAGGCGATTGGGTCCAGCACTCATGTTACCGCCCATGAGGAAGTCACAGATCTCGGTGGTTGTCAGGTCAAGTACAGCATCGAGTCGACCTTCAGTGATCAAGCGTTCCATGGCCTTGCCGCCATGTCCAGTGGCATGGAAGACATATGTTTCGACCGCGTAGTTGGACTCGAGATGCTCGCGGATCTTGTCAACGCCGGGAGTCGTGACACCGAACATTGTGATACCAACTCGAAGTTTCTGATTCTCTTTCGACTGCTCTGACTGATGTTGAAGCTGTTGCTCATAAGCTAATGACATACCAGCCATGGCAGCAGCTGCGTTGTTCAAGATGTTCCTCAGGAGATCATTGGTCCCTGCTATATCAACGACAGAATACATCAAGCTTATATCAGTCTCGCCAACAATCGGACCAGTGTCCCCGGAGGCGACGGTGCTTGCGATAAGTTTGGGGAGGCCGATTGGCAGGGTTCGCATAACTGCTGAAGCTAGACTGGTACCTCCGCTACCGCCTGCACTGATAATACCATGTATAGGCTGCTTCTTGTGCAGCTCTTCTATACACGAAGTTGTGCATCGAATCATAAATTTGATGGCTTCACCTCGTGGCAGGTCTTTCAGGGTGTCCCTTTCTTCTTTGGTAGCGAATTTCGTGACCAGCTCATCCTGAGAGATACTGATGACCGGATGGACGACAGGACTACGACCACAATCGATTACAGTGATCGAGGCACCAGGCGAGGAAAGAGCCACCAGTCGGGAATGGAGATGGAGTATCTCGGGGAGCTTTGTGTCGAGCGTCCCTAGCAGAACTATGTGTGGCATCGCGATGACAGAATCACAGGAACCAAGGATCTCGAGATGGATCTCGAGTGCAATGAGAGTGTCATTGAATGTGAAATGGCATCGCGTCGCGTCGGAGGAGGTGCGGGGATGCTGGTGATGTCTTCATGCAGGGTTGCGTCATGCCGATGAAACAGCTCAACTTCAACTTCAAGTCTTGACCTGGCACCTTCCTTTCTTCGTGCTTGTCGCCCATCAAAACACTACCAAGTCACACAAGCCCTGCGATATACACAGCATGGCACCTCCAACAGACCGCAACCAAATTCTCGAAAGCTTCCGTAAGCAGATAGACTCTGGGAAGCCTATTGTCGGAGCAGGTGCTGGCATCGGCTTGTCTGCCAAATCTATCGAAGCAGGCGGCGGCGACTTGATCATCATCTATAACAGTGGACGCTTCCGAATGGCTGGTCGAGGTTCCCTGGCTGGACTCATGCCTTTCAGCAATGCCAATGATGTCGTCGTTGATATGGCGAAGGAAGTGCTACCCATCGTCGAGCACACTCCCGTCATAGCTGGTGTTTGTGGTACCGACCCTTTCAAGGACATGCCCCGCTTTCTGAAGCAACTTCGTGATCTTGGATTCGCGGGTATTCAGAACTTCCCTACAGTTGGTCTGATTGATGGCCAGTTCCGTGCGAATCTCGAGGAGACTGGCATGGGCTACGACAAAGAAGTCGAGATGGTACGACTCGCTGCAGAGATGGATATCCTGACAACCCCGTATGTTTTCAATGTCGAAGAAGCGAAAGCCATGGCCGGCGCAGGAGCGGATGTGGTCGTCGCACACATGGGCCTTACCACCAGCGGTACCATTGGCGCACAAACTGGCAAGTCTTTGGAAGACTGTGTCAAAGACGTACAAGCCATCAGAGATGCTGCGACTGGAGTCAAGAAGGACATCATCGTGCTATGCCATGGCGGGCCGATCGCTAAACCCGAAGATGCAAAGTTCGTGCTTGGAAGAGTAAAGGGCCTGCACGGCTTCTTTGGAGCCAGCTCGATGGAACGCCTACCAGTCGAAGATGCCATCAAGGGCGTCACTGAACAGTTCAGGGACATCGCTGTGCAAAAAGCATAACATAACCTCGTCACAATAGTCCAAAACACAAAATTATTCGCCCGCCAATACGAACACCACCTACTAGATGTCAGAGCTGTTAGAGATGTCTACCCATGACTGTTCGGGGAGAATCTTCTTGGCGTGTACGGCTGTCAGAAATGCGGAGGGAGCATCTTTACCAGGGCAGGTGATGGCTAGAGATAAGATGCTTCGATTTGAGCAAGTTACGACCACGTACAGATTTGAACAAAATTACTCCGGACTCGGGACTAACCTTGGCCTGCGACCACTACTGATTTTACTTCATCCTCATACCCAGACTAGTTACGTGAATCATCAGGGCATTCAAGATTAACGCTTTCGGACATCAAACACGCACGAAAAGACCATGGAAGATGGTAGATCACGACGTCGGACGCGCTCCCGACCAGGTCCAAGCCCTCTCTCGCAGAGCTTGCTCATCTACAACTTCAACAAAAGCTGCAAAGTCATCGAGAAAACTCGATCAGAGCTCACTCTTGACGGTCTCGAAGATATGCTTACACATTTTGGAAGCTGTTTGATCCAGCAAATGCGCGACGAGGAGTTCCTGCCTCGGTCTATGTTCCGTATGGATGATATCGTCGAAGTAGGAGGAGCCGTGGTTCGACTAAACAACGGCAAGAACCTCTCACCAAACACCCAGATCCGCTTCCTGGGCTCATACTACCCTGCGATCATCATAAAGATCGTTTACGCCCCTCAATATGAGAAGGTGATGGGTCAGACCAGACAAGCTATACAATGCATGAACGGCCGCCTTCGCGTTGTGATCATCATCAAGATCGAGAAGACTTCTACACCGCCAACAGCAACCGAGCAGCCAAGCATGCAGAGCAATCCCGAGTCTAGCAATGCAGTCATATCTAAGCAAACACAGATGTCCGAGATCCATCGAATCACAGCGACTCTCTTGCAGCTGGGAACAACGCACGATGCGAGACTCGCAAGTACCTTGGGCTTGGACGCGACACACGACCACGATCTCGTTGCACTGTATATCCATCAGGAAACAGAAGTATTCCCACAAGCTACACAGAAAACTTTCGTGTTCGATTGGCGATGCATTTCTCCGGATCCTTGGCAATCGACTTCTCCAATGCCGTACATCAGCCTGTCTCTGGGTCCTCTCTCCGAGCTAGCTCAGAAATATATGGAGGAGGATTTAGTAATGGCAGGGCGCTATCGTACGCTCGATCACGTCGACTATGGCCACAAGGTCTACTGGGAGTTCGTTCAGGGCGCTAGCCCGCCTGCCGAACCTCCTCAGGAGTGAGCGTATACCACTCGGTAGCCTCTTGTATGACATGGAAGGAGAGTTTGAGCGTTTTGCAGTGAATTTACTATGGCGATGGTATGTACATGGGAGCAATGTTGCTAGCGGGCGAAACATAAGCCGGTAGTCCCCGAACGCACAACGAAGAAAATATCATCATTAACAGTTTGCCATCCTCTTAGCGTCCAAACCCTGTGTTACTCGGAATCGTTCTCTAGCCATTTTTCGAGTTATTGAGGCTAATGTTCCAAAGCGAGAGTTTTTGGAGAGACATGGGAGGTATTTAAGTGGGAGCTCTGAGCTGAGGAAGGAGCGTTCGGGGTCGGTCTTGCCTGCTCAGACTGTGCTTTGGCTTTTCCTCGCTCTTTCTTCTTCCCCTTCCAGTCATCAATCCCGACTATCCTGTTTTCCTTTTGACCGTCTTTGGCTTCCCGTGGAATGCTGTTGTCGGTCTTCGCTTCTACGGCATCACCAGGTTGAATATATCGTCCTTGCGGTCTTTGGTACGGCTCTGTCAAAATTGCTTGAGCCTCGATTCTCTTGCCTGAAAGCTTGTTCAGCAGCTTTAGGCAACCATAAATGTTGCTACGACTCATATTTTCCCTCCTTTTATCATTCAGCCTGTCTCCGACCGAGTCGTGAGGAGCCATAGTTGGAACAAATCGTTCTTTACCGGGCACTGAGGATACATTAGTGATAACATAAGTTCAGGAAGGAGCGCCCGACTGTCAACAGCCTGTTGGGAAGCGTCGATCTTGCCAATCCCATGAACTTACTTCTTTTCCAGTTATAACCTCGTACTTTCGGAAGTTTGCTCTTCAGAACGAATCCAACCGAAGACTCACGAAGAGATCTGTCAAGGCGAAGTTGGGAGCGAATAGGTCCGCAAGAAGCAGAGGTACGAAGTCGAGCGGTGATGATGATCGGGGTAAGAAAGATAGTGCCTACATTGCTGGTCTCTGAGGACGGGAAATATTGTGGGACGGTGTTGTGATCTGTACGGGAAGCTGGTGAGTCCTCCGGAACCATTGTAAGTGGTTATCCAACATTCACTGTCACAGATCCGTGTTGTTGCTTCGACGTCGCAACATAACCATAAACAAACTATTTCTCGCTTCTAACAACATCCTTCCCACCACACAACAACACGCTGAAGCTCCTCAATAATCAGCAAACATGGCACCAACAACAAGATCATCAAGGAAGAAGGTTGCTGTCGTCGACATAAGAGATATCGTCTCTTGGATCTTCACAGTGACTGGGGAGAAGATCTTTTACAAAAGATTCCATGAGTACGGTCAAGAAGGAGAGGTGTTGTTTGTGCAGTTGCGCGTGGGTGAGGAGGGTGAACTGGTTCCTTGGACCGGAGATGAAGAAGATGGTACTGAACAGATCTTTCGGAACTGGGTAAAAAAATGCTGATAAAGTGCAGAAGACCAAGCCTTCGGGATGTCAGACGACAAAAGCGTTGAGGAGGGTGAGGTTGACCCAGACTTTGTCCCCGAAGTAACTCGCGCCGCCGACGAAGACCATGTCGCTGCGCAGAGCAATGCCCAAGAGGCACCCAAGAAGAAACGCGCCCCTACCAAGCGCCGTCAGACTACCAATGTCAACAAGACCACACCTCATCCCGCCGCTTCTCTTCCTGCCCCCCTCCTTGCCGTCACTTCGGTCCCCGATCTTGTCAGTGACATGACCGACCTCGTTCGACACGAGTTCATTCTCGATTTCGTTGGCCGCCTTGCCTCGGAGGAAGTTGTGCAGTCAACCTCGCAGACAAGCCTCTCAAGCATGCTCAGAAACTTCCGGGTCTCCGACCTGTCAGAAGTCAATGG
The DNA here is from genome assembly GCA_026538705.1 of Aureobasidium sp. GC_Fusr_1. Taxonomy (NCBI): domain Eukaryota; kingdom Fungi; phylum Ascomycota; class Dothideomycetes; order Dothideales; family Saccotheciaceae; genus Aureobasidium; species Aureobasidium sp. GC_Fusr_1. The sequence goes on along the minus strand of JALPCE010000261.1, from coordinate 27,519 downwards.
AGCAAGGGCTCACGCGATCGAGAAGGAGGCCTACGATTCTGTGCGTCCTGGCAAGCTCGTCAACAACAGATGGGTGCTCAATCCTCGCCCAAGCCTCTTCCGGCCCACCAACCCCGAGTACAAGGAAATTGTTGCGATGGGACCATTTTAGATAGGTTGGAGTTCTGGTGAGAGAGACGTTTGGATGTGGAAGAGGAACCACGAAGATACCAGATTCTCAAAGTCTACAATGTTCTACACGCTTAGCTCCGACCGAGCACGCTGAACCATGATCTACTGTTGAGATACAGAAACTATTGCATATCACGCTTCTGTCGACTAAGAGCTCGTTATAGAAACTTATCTCCCTGGAAAATGAACAGCAAGATGTGCTGTCAAGATGCAAGATCATTGATGAGATGTAATTGCTGTCCACTGAGAGTCTTTCACAGTAACTTTTTGTATGGGCAGCTAGTACAGATCTGAATCTACTGTGCATTTCCATAAGATGTCCTCGACCTCATTGACTCTGTGAGATGATAGAGGTGCGTCCTGATATTCTGCCCTCCAACTGAATATGGGACGATTGAGTATGCTATAGAAATGCAGGATGCTACCGTTACGAAAGCGATTTCCCAGTGGGAGCGGCATTTCGATAGTATTTCTCTGGACGGCGAGTGCTTAGGCAATTATACTGTGTATCTGTATAGACATCCAAATCCCAGGAAACCTTTGGGAGATGAGGGAGAGAGTCTCCTTCATAAGTTTTCAAAGCGTTACAACGATGGGAAGGACGTCAGAGAAAGGTGTCTTCAAGACTTGCCCGGCTCGTGAGATCGATGAAGGGTACCTTAACGGCACTCTACGTAGACCGTCCGGGTGTCATCATCGTGAAGGACAACAGTCTGGCTCATCGATTCGTGATTTACCTACCATCCAACCTGATCCGTGGTCAGCAATACTGCGTCAGGTGGGCATGGAAGTCTCTACCAAACAAGAGCAGATCGAGACTCTCAAGCAGGAAGCTGCCTACATCAAGCAGACCGTCATTAGGGCGTGAGAACATCTGCAAGACCTCAGCCTTCCCTTTGATGTTGCCCGAGCCTGCTTGCCTCGATTCCTGCTTGTGAAATGCCTCCATCTGCTAGATGGGCTTAGTGCTCGTACTCTCAACAGCCCAGTTCGGTCATTGCGGTCTACAACGGCCTTTGCTTGATCCTCCTCCGCCTGAGCAGAAAGCCTGCTCTGGCTGTCAGCAGCTGCTTTGCCTCAGCCTCCTTCAACGTCTGATCCTCGACTGACTTGTGAGGAGGAAGAGAAAACAGGCCCCTTGGGTCTCTTCCGCCGTCTCCAAAGCCTAGGAACGCTCTCCCTAAGACCTTCTCTTGGTGGGCTTTGGCCTTCTGAGGCATCAGAGCAGGTCTTGCACAACAGTCCGGTTGACTAACAGTGCAAAGTCTCTCTACTGTTGCTCGATGGCTGTTATAGAAGGTTGTGCACAGCCTTCTTGTCCCTCTACAAGATTCTTGTCGAGATGAACTGTTGACTGAAGGCCCAATCGACAGTCGAAAGCGAGGTTGAAGATGAAGTCGACGAGTGAACGCCGAGAGGGTGTTGTGTTCGTTTGTCTCGTTTGTTGTGCTTCGCTCGAGCCCAACTCTGGATCACTACCAAAGCTCGATCACTGCGTCTTCCACTTACACAACTACAACACCACTTCCACATAACCAAACATAACACGCAACCAGCTCCAGCAATGGCTTCCCGCGTCGACATCAGCGTGCACCGCCAAAGGCAAGAAGATCTCTAACTCTACCTTTGACTACCGCTTGCTGAATATTGTTAGACTCTTTTTGTGCTTCCCTCGCGCCGGTACTGACGAGGTGATCACGAAGCCCGCCGTGAAGTGGTACCGCACCATCGATGGACGTGTGGCTTATGCTTTCGAGAGTCTCGGAATTCTCGACATGTGGGGCGAACAACTCGTCCTGATTGAGGCTCTCGAGGAGAGAACCATCTTCAGCATCATCCCCACAGATCAGATCACCAGACCTTGCCGCATGGTCGCTATCGTCATGCAAGTCTGCGCTGAAGTGTCTCTTCAGAAGGCTAGAGACCCCCCTACTCCCATCACTGAAGAGGAGATGGAGGCTGGCATCTTTGCTCGCCCCTTACAGCTCGTGTTGGTCGGAGATGCCGACATGGATCCCAAGATCTGGATGGATGCTTACGCCGTGGCTCACGACACTGGTGTCAAGCTGTCGACCCCCGCCATCAACATCACCTACCCCGGCGACGAGTATCAGTACCTGACCAACGCCCATATCGTCTTCGCTACCATTGACCGCATCAAGAAGCTTGTCGCCAGTAGAGCCGTCAGCCTCTCCTGTGTCCAGCGTATCGTCATCGACGAACCCTTGTACATCAACAAGCCCACTTGGGGCATCCTCGGTGCGCTCTTCCGCCACCCCGACATGAACCCTGGAGTCGCCGCTGTGTTCGTCGGCCGCAAGGCTTCCTTGGACGAGGACACCGTCGGCAAGATCCGCGGGTTTGCTACCGACACCCTCCCATACTGGCACGCCCACACAGATGAGAGTCGTGTCCAGGCTCAGGTCGAGTGGGACGCTTATGCCGGGTCGGTCTAAGCAGCACGTCACAGACGGTAAAAGTGCCTCTCTTTTCTCACGTTTCTGACGCAAGCTAACCTTTTGTGATAGACGCCAATGTATCGACACGCCCGGATGACGAGGAACGGGAGGAGATGGGCAGGCTCTGGGGGATAAGATAGAGTCCCAATTCTTCAATACCATCGTTGCCCCTGTCTCTTTATTCACTCTCAGTGGACAGTACCCGTTTCGTGAAGACTATCGTGCATTTTTATAGGAAATCGTGTTCTGCGCATTTATACGTGGGATGGTTGTGATTTCTTTACCGGGCGTGAGATCCTTTTTGTGCACTATCGCTTCTCAGTGGACACTACCTGTTTCGTAAGACTATGGTGCATTTTTATAGGTAATCGTGCTCTACGCATTTGTACGTGGGATGCCCAAGTGCTTCGCGCCATAACAAGTGGGTGTCTGAAATTCGACCTGTCCTCTTTCTCCCTTGCTCACGAACTCGAGGAACATGTTAGCGACCGCCAATTGGATGCGCAGAAACATGGACAGGCCGAGAGTTGATGTATACATTCCTCGGACGAGCCAAGTCGCAGACATTCCCGAACGACAGCCCGAAGATGCCGAGTGTGGTGGGCATCAAGAGCGCGATTATAAAACCTGGGATGCACCCTACGGTGCACTTCTCCCGAGTTTCCCAACTAGTGGTGTTGAGTTGCCAGAGTCCTGGTCCGAACCAAGCGCAGTCATAATTCTCGGTGAGGAAAGTCCATCTGCAACGACAGCTTATGATGCAGACGCCCCTCGCAAGACAACATATAACCTTGCAGTCGACCGCCACAGTTTCTACCATTGAAAGTGTCGCTACTAATGAACAGAGTACCGGCATCAATGCCTTGCGACAATTCACTTCTTGCAGATCACACTCGCATCGAGCTGTTGCTTAATCGAAAAACATTCGCAAATATTTGAAAGGAATGGATCGCGTTCACGTCGTCGCTTGGCATGCGAGGAGCCAAATCGTTTCACGAAAAGCGAATGGACCTTCCTGTTCGGATACCCGACCAAGATTGCTTGAGCGGGAACAAGCAAGGGAGACAGCTTGAACCTGCATACGACAACCCGCATAGGATGACGATCTTCGATTCTTTATCAATCACCACAGAGGACAACGAGGAGATGGTTGGAGATATTTCCAGGACAGGTCTTGAGTGGTAGAGTACCAGTGAGGATCCCGTGACCCTGCGTTTTGTACGCAAGCCAAGGACACGTCTGAGGGAAGTCTCAGCTGCATTCCTGCATCTTCCTTTCTGCAATGTAGCCGACTGGAAGGTGCAGCGCAGTCGATACTTGATGCGCAGCCCAGTACAATGGACAACTTCGACCCGAGGAACTGGCTGTGTCAGCAATCTCTCCGCGTGGTGGAATGAAGGGCGGCACCTAACGTATTCCAATAATATGTTCTTCGCTCTTTCTTTCTCATCGCATTTGACGTTCGCTAGCGAATTCGTGTCAATGTGGTCGTGATATGGTGCGCTTGTTTTGGTCCCTACTAGGGATTCACTGTCTTTTCAAAGCGAGCATAGCGCGATCATCTTCAGGCGACAATGCAGATTCGACTTCGAATGTTTGTACACCCACGACCGGGTTATACGCCATCTACACATCAGACTCGTCAACATATCTCATTCAAGATGGCCAACGGACAGGGCAGAAGGTCGCATTCTGTCCGGCCGAGACGACATCAACGGTTCTTCAAATCTCAACTCTTTGGCAGACGACTAACGATGTTTCCACCGTGTATAGGTCCTCCACATATTATGTTTCCAACCTCTCGACGATTGCTTGCGGGCCGAGCATTTGCACCATTGGGTCAATCGACAGCCCGTCACCAGCGATGGTGACAATACCTGCATCGACTTCAGCGCTCCTATTCGGCATCACCCAAACAAGCGTGTCGACTGTGTTCCAAGAAGTATCATGTCCATCTGGTGTCAGTGCCCCCGTCACCATCACTTCCCTTCTGTCGGACAACCAGCCATGCCCGACTTGCCCTCCACAGTCTGGCACAGATCTATGTTCGTGGCTGCTATCGAACCAGTCCGTCAGCTGTTCGACCATCGCAAACATCTCCGCTGTTGTCACCTCCAACATATCTGGCTCTCTTGTGAGCTACGTCATCTACGGGTCTGCCAATTGTCCGATCATCTTCGATTCTTCGCCACAAACTGGATTCGCGGCCTCCTCCCTGACCGCCGGATCAACATTTCCTGTCAGTATATCTACAGTCTACGAGAGCGCTAGCTGCCAGACTATGAGCACACTGCCACCAGTCACTACGTCCATCTACTGGTTGAACTCAAGTTGTACGAACTCGACAGTTTTCTCCACCATCTTCCAGAGCGGCTCTACCGAAATCATCAATACAATCCCGCCTGTCACGACCTCTGTCTATTTGTCGAACTCGAACTGTTCTGGATCGAGTGTGTTCTCAACCATGACTCCGGGTGGCTCCGCGGGCATCTTCTCAACGTCCAATCCAAGTTGCCCTGCGTGTCCGTCATCGACTTGTCCAGAGCCGACCGCGGTGTCCACTGTTTTCCGGAGCGCTTCGACAGGCAGTTTTCCTGTCTACAACGCAAGCTGCCCAGCATGTCCTTCGATATGTTTAGGGACGACAGTAATCTCCACCATCTTCCAGAGCAGTTCAGCAGGCAACTTACCCGTGTCCAACTCAAATTGCCCTGAATATCCCTCTATATATTCAGGATCAACTGTCTTCTCCACCATCTTCCAAAGCGCTTCAGCAGGTAGCTTCCCTGTGTCGAATTCAAGCTGCCCAGCGTGTCCCACGACAGTCTCGCTAGCGAATGCGAGTACCATCACCCTCAGCCAAAATTTCCGTCTCGACCGTCTTTACACAAGATCCTGCCTGCAGATCGCTCAACGCCTCATCAATGAGTATGAATTCGTTGATCTCAGCCAATCGATATACGACCATCTACGGCCCGGATGTGACAGTCACAATTCCCGGCTCCTCATTCACAACCATGTCCTCCGATGCATGTTGCGACACTTGCCCTGATGCGTGTTATGTGGATTTTGATGACGATGGCATTCCAGATGCTCAGCAGAATCAGACATTCTCTGCTATTTCAACCGTTACATCTTCTACTTCCTCTGGATCCAACTCGACCATACCACCTCCGACGCCTGCCCCTGTTATCATAGCAGATTCTGGGTTCGAGAATGGTACCGTGAATCCCTTGAACAGTTCTACTTCATCCCCTCAGGTGACAGCGCAGATTGCGCAGAGTAACGACAGCACTCCATTGAGTGCGCAGAACGGAAATAGCTTTCTGTGAGTTGAATGAATGTTCTATGCACCATAGAGTTCGCTGACTTGAGAGCCAGATTCTTAACCTTCAACGATGGTTCACTACCTCCGACCTCGTCATCCATGCAGCAGCTCTTTCGTCGCCAGTCATTAACTCAACCTCTTGTCTTCAATGCAACGCAATATTTTGCAACGGTCAGCGGCGATACTTACAACTTGACAGCATATACACAACAAGCTCAGAATGGAGACATTCCTCCCAACTGCTCGATAAGCACTTGTGTCTACGACACATGCGGCCCATCAGCTGCGCTTCGGACAGGAGTTTGGCAACAGTACTTTTATCTTTTCCTGGCAACAGCTGATGACGACTCGATTTTGGCGACTTTCAGTATAACTTGTGTCGGCAATGCATATGTGGGTCTGGACAGCGTCGCAATCATCGATATTCCACCTCCGGATAACTCAACCTCTACATCGACGACAGATGCCTCAGCTCCATCTGTAGCCAGTGGTGGTTCCGCGTCTGGTGGAATCAGCAGTGGTTCTATGGCTCCGATGACCGCTTCTGGTGGAAGCCCACAGACGGTAACCAGGACCATCGTCCGAACTAGTACAACTTCTGCCATCGTTTCTACCGTAATCTACTACACTACGACACAAATCTCTTACGTCGTCTCAACCTATGTAAGCGCCAACAACTATACTACTTATCAACCTACTACTCTGGTTTCGACAGCATATGCCACTGCAACGTCTGTCCAAAATTTTACTGTTTCTGCCATTGTGACCAGCACGAGTAAGTCGAATCTTGTTCTATGTCTTTCCGTCTGCCCATGCTGCTTTGTGCAATCCTCATATATCTCCGTTATAAGCTTTGAATCCGTCAAACGCTTCTCTCAAGATGAGCAGATAGCTTCTTCTGTATCGAGATGCTTTGTTGCGCTTGTTTCAAAAAAAAAAGAGTCTTCCAGAAGAGCTTTGCTCGGTACATTGGAAGGAATACCTAGCTAACACGAGGTACAATCAGCCACTATCGTTCAAAACCAGACCTTTACCCAGTTCAGCACGGATCTTGTGACAGCCACAGCCACGACCTCTCTCCAACCTTATACCAGTTTTGTGAGCGTCACCATCCTTTCTACGGTATATCCTGCGCCAAGTACCTACATAACCACGGCAAGCCCGGTTGTCACCACTCTCTACATAACCATAGTGGAAACTTCGCTCAGTCTGCAGCCAACCACTATAGTGTCTACAATTATATCTACGCTACCGCCTCAGAACATTACAGTCCGAGAAACCACGAGCTTGGCCCCGTACACCACGACTTTCGTCTCGAGTTATTTTACAACGTTTTACCTTACCCAGACTCCTCTTGCCTCGACGTATTACACGACTATCATCAGCAGTCAGCCATCCATCACCGAAACGATCTTGACCAGCCTTCCTGGAGGGACATTCACATATTATCTCACCAGCACGCTTCCTCAAATTACGCAGACCATTTCGGAGGTGTCCACCCAAGTTCAAAACTTTACACTTCCGCCCCAAACTCAATTGGTGACCACGTTTATTACCTTCACACTACCCGCATCCAGCTATACTACGGTTGAGACGATATCAGAGACCATAATCTCGACCTATGTGACTCAATTGTCAGCTTCCACTCTAGTTTCAACCGTCGTCCAGACAAGTTTGCTCCCAGGGCCGACAACTAAAGTTCCAGGGCCCACAGAGACCTCGATCATCATCTCGACATATTTGACCACATATACAACTACATTACCGGCCAGTTCCATCATATATACCAGCTACAGCACGAGTATCCAGGAAGCCTCGACCATCACCGAACGAACTACGATAATTTCTAGCGCTCCTGGAACCACCAGCACGATCATCAGGTATGTAGTTCGAGAATCCATGGATCTATGGATGTATTATGGCCTAGATAGATGTTTCAGATTCATTTTCTTCATACCAATATGCCTGCACTGGCTCCGACTTGAACATCTCTTAGGACGATGGGGCTGCTTCAGCTCGATATTAGCTCCAAAGCAAGCATGGAATGGATCACTCCCCATTTTGAAACCAACCCATTCAGGAACTTTTGCTAATTTTGCTATTTTGCAGCACTTACCTCACGACTGCCCCCCCTCAGACCGTAACTGCCACGAGTATATCGGTTTCAGTTCAACCTCCAACCACTATTATCACGACGGAATTGATTACAAGCACAGTAACCACAATTAGCGTTGAGCCAGCGAGTACGGTGACCACCTTGAGTGTTCAGCCAGCCAGCACGGTGACTGCTTTGAGTATCCAACCAGCAAGCACGGTGACCACTTTGAGTGTTCAGCTAGCAAGCACAGTAACGACGCTCAGCGTTCAGCCAGCCAGCACAGTTACTACCTTGAGCATCCGACCAGCAAGCACGGTGACCACCTTGAGTGTCGAACCAGCAAGCACCATAACGGTACGTGGATGGACGGTTTTGCAGGATCTTCGATTTTCGTTTCTCCTTTCTCGTGATGCGCTAGCGAACGGCTATCGAGAACCAAATATCTTTTAGATCTTGGAATTTCTCCAGCAGAAGCGCTCTGCGCACCCATTCGCTTGGTACTGCTGTGAGGAGATGAATGAATCTTTGATAGACCATGCGCTAGATTCGCTGGAGATGTGAAGTCTAGTTGCTATGATATCTTTCCTAACGTCTAATTTCCATCAGAAGCTTAAGAAGCTCGTGGAGAATCATGTTTCTGAAGCATGACTCAAGATGAAGGCCTCAGATTGCGATATTTCGAGATTTTGCTAACGCATTATTTCTAAATAGGAAACGAGTATTCCCATCGCGTCGACCATCACCACAACCTCAGTGTATCTGACGACGCTTCTAACGACGTACTATACGACTGCTCCGGCCTCTTCCATTACGTACACCAGTTTTATTACCACCACTTTACCTGCCTCATCTTATACGGTGACGAGCACACTTCCTGGAGTGACCAATACCTATATCACGTAAGCCCATGGAAGCCCTTAGCAAGTCGAGTTTTTTTTGCCAGATGTTTAGCTCAGTGAGGATATTGCAAAGACCTTCTGGCTCTGTCTCGAGTGATGCAAAGCCTATGGCAAGCGACAATGGAAATGCTGTGGGCAGATATTATTTCTCCCACGTGAGAGCTTTTGCTCAGAATTGCTCCTTTGAATTGATTTTCCGGATTTATTCCATCTGAACTAGAAAAAAAATTCGTTGGCTTGCTAGACCTTTCTGACTGCTTTTGCTGGTATTCTCATGCCATAGGACATATGTCACGACTCTGTACAACACGGTCACCTCAACGACTGTATCAGTTTCGGTCGAACCCGCCTCTTCCTATACCACAGTCCAAACACTGGTCTTGACGGCCACGGCAACTGAAACGAGTATCCCTCCTCCACTTACAGAGACACCAGTGCCAGTAACAGAAACCAGTATTCCGCCACCGGTCACTGAAACGGCATCAACTCAAACTCAGTAAGTGCCTAATTCTTAGTCTCCATGTTGAAATAGCTTTCAGCGAGCTTTCCGAGAAGGATCGCATTCTGGAAAGAAGAGAGATCTTCTTGACCAGGAAGTTGCTTCATGCCGGAACGCTCCTGGAAAAGAAGAAGAGAAACGAGCTAACGAATATATCAGAACAACCACGGTGATTCAAGTAGTGACCACGACACAAGTATCCACGACCACCGCTCCAGCAAGCACTTTGTAAGAGTCTCTATATAAGCCAAGCATCAAGGCAAAGATGATGCACTCGGAATGCAAATTTTGCCAACTGAATTCACAGCACGATAACATCTACGGTGTACCCAGCAACTCCAACACCTATCACATCCACTCAATATATGTAAGAAAAACGCAGCTTCCAGGTCCCGCAACCTTTTCGATATCATTCCTTGAACGAGCTTCGAACAAGATCTCCAGCCAAATCCGAGAACGTAATCGAGAGAAAATGCTAATTCTGGTTCCAGAACCATCACGGGCACTTCCTACGCCGCAACGCCCTCTCCAGTGTAAGCATGATATCCAGAAGATCGTTCGAGCCAATTGGGCCCGTAGAGGAAGAGTACTAACCGGGCTTCATAGGACTACCACATTGTACCAGACTGTGACGCAATCGACCACAGTTTATCCAGCTACGCCGGCGCCAGTGTGAGTACTGAAATGATCTATGGTCAATCATTGCTCGTTGAGCCCTTGGGAGAAATCTCAGGAGTTCTATGAGCCATGTTGGAAGATATCCTGTGAGTCTGGAGACATGCTGATCCAATTTTGTAGAACCAATACTGCATACCCAGCGACTCCTGCGCCTGTCACAACTACCCAGACGCAAACTGTGTAAGTACAAATATGAAGTTCCTGGCGAGCCGGACTTGGCGAACGTCGTGCAAGGATTTTTCCTCAATAGTCCATGCATATCTGCTATCATGAAGAAAGTGGCTAACACGTAGGGCTCTATAGGACTGCGACGACGACGCAACCAGCCAGCACAATTTATGCTGCAACTCCTGCCCCTGTGACTTCGACGCAGATACAAACTGTGTAAGTCCTTACTTCTCGAACATCATGAGATATCGTCTTGAAGAGTAGCAAGATCTCGACCAGAAGCTGTTTCACACGCTTGTCGATTTGCACAGAAGTGAATATCTTGCGCTAAACGATCTTCCCAGAACGACGATCGTAATCTCTACCACTACTGCGCCGGCCCCACCTGCAAGCACCATGTAAGGAAGCCCGAAGAACTCCAGCTTGTATATCTCAACGAACTATTCGTTGACATAGAATCTAGAACTGCCACCGCATATCCTGCGACACCAGCACCAGTTACAAATACAGTGTATGTCAATATCGAGCCTCGGGTTGCAGGAAATCTCTCTGGCTCTCATGATATTCCCATCTGTCAAAAACAGGAAGGAAAAGATGCCAGAGAAAAATCTACTGCCAAGATGTATAATAATTTGATTCCATAGGACCACAACGTCTACTGTGTATGCGGCCACCCCTGCGCCGGTGACTGCCACAGCTTATGCAGCCACACCATCGCCAATTATTTCTACAGTGTGAGTCTGGAACTGAGTAGATGGAAACCCGATCTCTACTCCGAAATCTCTTTCTTATCGCATGAGAAAGGGATTTAGAGTCAGGGGTAATTCGCATATGCTAATCTAATTTGACAGGACCACGACATCTACTGTATATCCAGCTACCCCTGCGCCGGTCACTACGACGTAAACAGTGACACCGGTCCCAGTCACCTCAACCGTGTAAGTGCACTTCAAAAGTCGCTAGAAAAAGGATCCAGCGAATACAGCGTTATATCCTGCTATCTGAATATTCAGAACGATCGGAAGCTAACAGGTGGACTTTTATAGAACAAGTACAACAACGCAACCAGCCAGCACAGTATATGCCGCGACTCCTGTGCCTGTGACATCAACCGTGTAAGTAGTATCCGCGTGATCAGCAAGTCGAACCCGTCCAACATCTTCCAAGAGCCTCCTACTGCTAGGCAACCCTATTATCGATAGAGTGGGAAGATGGCTGACTAGGTTTTCCGTACAGGATTGCCACACAAACGACTACGTCTACGGTTTATGCAGCAACTCCTGTTCCAGTAACATCGACTCAGACAGTGTAAGCATATCCCCATCCTCGCGAACCAGTTTCGATGAGTTCAAGCTTCCTTTTTGCAGTTCAGTTCTGTTGTAGTCGTTTATCCTACAAGTAGACCGAAATTTGATGATGAGAAAGAGAGCTATGAAGTCCCAGATCCATGGAAATGATGATTGCGTTTTACTGATATCTTCCCTCACAGGACGTCGACTTACACACCTCCGGCACAGACGGTCACCACCACCTACACACGTCCAGCTCAAAAGGTCACCACAACGTACACTGCCCCAGCGCAAACAGTCACGATAACGCCAGTAAGTTGAGGTCTAGCTAATCTGCGGCTCGGTCTAATGCTCATGTTAAGCAATAGTCTTCCATAACCAGTGTGGCCCCTACAACAGCGCCAGCACAAGCAGCGGTGAGTAATCTCCCTCGATCAAAGATGATTAATGGATCAAACATACTGATACTGGACCTTAGACTGCTGGTTCTCGAACTACAACTCCGGTGGTAAGTTGATGGAGATATGCGAAAAGGTATAAACTCTGCTGACATGAGGTTCAGTCGACTACGGCAGCCCCAACCGTGATCCTATCATCCCCAACTACGATCTACAATCCATCGGTGGCGCACGACGACGAGATCACATGGCGCACCATGCCTTTTGCCGTGAGTATCTGCGGCAAATCCTCGATCAATTTGACCGTTAGCGTGAATGGCTACCTGGGTATCACTCTGATAGGCCTGGGCTACACAAATGCCGTGCTTCCTCAATACAGCTCCATCGGTCCCGCTGGCTATGCGGTACTGCCTTTCTGGGCCGATCTCTACATTCCTGCAGGTACTGCAAAAGGCATCTACTACCAAGTCGATGGGTCAAATGGATCAAGGACGCTTACTGTCGAATATTATACGACGTACTACAACGTCGTAAAGCAGTATTATCATTTCCAGGCCCTGTTTTATGAGGCCAATCCTAACGCCTTCACTTTCAAGTATTACAATGTCACGGACAAGGGTGCTAACGCTACGGTTGGGTACCAATGCCAGCCGAGTAAGTTCAAGTTCTTCTGGTTTCATGATTTTTGAGCGCAGTACTAATGATATGTTCTTGCAGACGCCAAGTACAAGCAGTACTCATTCAAACAAGCCGTTATTACCGGAGGACTTCAGATAGACTACACCTACAGTAGCGATACATTCGCGACAGGCACAGTGCCCAGCCGAATCGCGGTCATCGGTCCGATGATTGACTTTGTGAACCGCGTCGTCGGCAAGGTGTCCGATACTTGGTGTTCTGCGACTGGATGGTTGCGAGGCGAACCTTCAAGGACGGTGGCAGATGGGGTATACTTGCCCAAATTCACATCTACGCTTGCGGATATAGGGAATACCATTGATAGGAGATGGGTTGATGGGTATGGCCGGCGTGACAACTCGTCGACGTTAGCATAGTCTCTTTTTTCCTCTGTGGCATAGTAGATCTTTTCGTTGTTTCCTTTGTTCGTTCATCAATAGAGCACGCATTTCATTCGAGGCGCTTTGTTCCTTCTGTTTTCGAGTTTGTCGTTTTCTTTCATCGCGTCAATTTGTGTCGCGCCTTCCTTGTTCGCCGAACAAGTCTATTGTCCCACTTACAAAGGAGTCCCGCTGGCTGCTCATACCTCACGAAGATATAAAGACAGTCCGTATGGTTACCAATACGATCTCACATCCATCACAGCTTCTGCCAAAAACCAAATCACCAAACACACTCCTCAACCACAGAAACATGTGCAACCACATCAACTCCACCACTTCAGGCCTTCTTGTTCTCTCCTCTGCTCCTGTCAATACGTATGTTTGCAAGAGATGCTATCAGTTCCTTCAGTGGAATCCTCTTTATCGTTGCTTTTATTGCACTTCTTGCCGTCTGAGACAGTAGAAGGTGTGGTAAGTATTATGCGATGCGAGAAAGAGTCATATGCCATGGAGATTTGTCTTTGAGGTTCCTGGTGAGAGATGGATGGTACCTGCTAGATTATCAATCAATCAATTTTCTTTTTCTTTTCTCCCAATCTTTTTTCTTTATTCTGTGATCTGGTGACTTTGTGTTTTGTGAACCTCACTCTAGCTTGCGTGCTATCCCAAGACATCAGTGTGTACTATGTGGTAGCTATCGAAATGCATGATTTTCTGATGAGACTGGTCCTATGTCAATCCAACATTATGCACTTCTAGAGCCAAAGTATTGCCTGTGAACAATTGCGAGACAGAGCTCTCTAATTCTTTCGACATAGGTGATGAATAGAACGGTAATGGGGTTAATGTGCGGAGTTCATAGCCTCGAGTAAGGTCGTCTCGAGTCTGAATCTATGATGCTATTGGCCATACTCCCAGCACTAACAGCTTCAGACCAAAATGACATTGTTCCAAAGAAAGTCAGCCACGCAGAAGAGCTTCAGGGAGAAGATCAATCGAACAAAAACACCATCTCCTCTCCAGACTTTGACAAAACAGAAACCCTCACTAGCCGCCGAAAGCTAGGAGGGGAAGAGAAAGCAAGCTTTCGTCGTTATTGTTGTCGGGTGAGGATTACTGGGACCTCTGGCATAATGGGGGATTTACAAATGACCCTGAGGAGAATCGAACCAGTGGACTCCGACCGCATATGTGGGAGACACGAGCTACTACCACTGCGCCATTCCACCGGTTCGATAGAAACAAGTCCATCTCGCGTCAACATAACACTACCTTGTGTGACCTCCAGGCACGGCATAGTGGCTGCTAGGTGGCTCTGCAGTGAGGGCGTCCCACGCAACCAGTCTACTGCAGTGGTGGACTTTGTTTGCGCGTGCTCATCCAGGATTAAGTTCCTTCCACGAGACAATGTTTGCTTGGAGCTCGTGTGGTCAACATGGCAAGAAAGAAATTGTTTGCTGCGTCAACAGAGCTTGGGTGGCATGACAAAGAAATCAGAGTTGTTCTCAGCACTTTTACGATGTATCAGAGCTCTGGAAGGGTCGCACACTCTCCGAGGCGAGGTATTCCTCCTACCTTCGATCCACTTCCCCAATCGTCTTTCGTTTCGAAAGACAATCAGGCACGATCAAGCACGTGTTGTCACATGAATATACACCAACACGGCGCGTCATGACGGTGGTTGCCGGCTTCTATAACCATGTCAACACCACAAACAGAGCGCGTCTGGTCGCGTTTGACGATCTTTCAATCACTCGCCATTCTCGTCTTCGCAACGCTCAAAGATGGAGTCTGTCGTTGTTTCCAAGATGTCGCCCGAGCTGTCGGCTGCTGAGAAGAAGGACGACAAGATCGTGATCAAGTGCCGCCACGGTCCCGAGGACGGTTTCCCTTTCATTGTGGACGAAGTTTTCGTAAGTTCTCTCCAGCAGATTACCCATTCGCCTTGCGCTTACATTCATGCATAGACACAGCGCGGTCCCAAGCCGCTGCCCGAGGTCAGCGCAAAGAAAGGGCCCCGTCCTCCAGGTCCCCACCGAGCCATCAAGAAGACAGCCGCCGCCGAGTCGAAGCGCAGCGCCGTCAGCAACGAAGACACTGCTCAGCGCAGCACCACAGACCAAGTTCCCTCCCTGAAGACCCCGACCGAAAAGCCTTCTGCCGTCTCAACCAGCGGAGCAGAGGAACCCTCACGCTTCTCCGAGGCCGCTCGCGCTCAGCACAATGGCAGCCAGACCGTTCGCAACGCCAAGATCTTCGACACTGCAGACGAGCCTGCACCACCTTCCGCTGCCATGCCTGGCCAATACCCTGACTCTGATGGCGGCGTTGAACTCCCCAAGGACCTCTCTTCCAACAGTCAGAGTGTTGTCTCCGCTCGTGTAGTCGACAGCGATTCCGATGACAGTCCTGGCAGCTCCGGCGTCCTGACTCCCGCAACCACCTCCAAGCAGGACGGCCATGATGCAGGCGGTAAGTTGGAGAACCTGACCACCGCATTCCACGACCTTTGCCGACAGACATAGGGGATCGGCTCAGCACTGCCACGGATAATGCGAGCGCAAGCAGTGTCGCTCAGGAAAGCGACGAGCTCGACCTGGTTTTCGCAAAGCTTGCCGCTCTCAACAAATCCCGCTATGGTATCTGAAGATTGGACCTCTCTTGGATTTTGAGCCTGTCCTGACGCGTCGGCTCCTGTTTTGGTCTATTGACGCTGTCCCATCTTGACAGAAGGCGTGCAGTTCTTCAAACACATGCAATCTCAGTCTCTCTTTTTGATTCGTTCTTGTCCTACCGTGTCCATCCTGACCGTGAACTTTTTATGTTTGTCGTAATCCTCAGCTGGTCTTTTGTTCTGACAACATTGATTAGCTGTCCAACGCGTGTCGTCTGAAGCAGATGACGTTGAGATAAAGTTGAAGTCCAGTCAGCATTCCTACCGAGGTCATGACAGCTGTCAACCACAACTCACACACACAGATAATACAGCATCGAAGTGCCTAGCGTGAAGTTCAAGAAAATAAAGAAGACCTTGCTCGAAAGCATCGAGTCACAGCACTCTCACTTATCATGTTTCGCTATCTTTCCGTTGAGCAATCCAGTTTCCCGTCCCAAGAGATTTGCAAACAGGCGAGCCGACACTCCGGCATCGTCCCGTAGCTCCAGTGACAGCATGTCATTGATATTCTGACCTTCCTTATAAAGACCATCACATCTCTTTTGCCTCCATTCACAATGTTAACAAGTCTCACAAAACGATTTTACAGTGCTTCTGCTAGAACAATGGCTACCAAGAATTTGCAAGTCGGCTGGGTGAGTTTTGCTGGCGCATTACCGAGGATAAATGGACTTGATGGCTGACATTGGTGGGAAATAGTATGGCCTTGGATCTATGGGCAAACCCATGGCGGAGAACTTGCAAAAGTATCTGGCCAAGAATGATCAATCGCTCATCTTCAACAATCGCACGATGGCTTCTGGCGACAACTTGAAAAGTCTTGGCGCGTCTCCGGCGTCGAGTTTCGGCGAGTTGGTGGAGAAGAGCGATGTCGTGTTTACAATGGTATATATCCAGTTCTCCTTGAATGTCTCCTGGAATGTATGAACTGACGAGCAACAGGTGAACAATGATGATACACTCAAGAGTCTTCTGCAACAAGCCTACGACACCAAAAACCTCTCTGGCAAGATCTTCGTCGACTGCTCTACCGTACATCCGGATACCACAAAATCCGTCACCGAAGAGATTAAGAAGCACAAGGCAACTTTCCTCGCAGCACCAATGTTCGGCGGCCCAGCAATCGCCGTACCTGGAAAACTGGTTGTCGCCATCGGTGGACCTTCCTCAGCTGTGGAGACCGTGAAACCATACTTCCAAGACGTGATTGCCAGAAAAGTCATCGTATGCAAAGAGGAGCCTCAAAGTGCTTCTATGCTCAAGATTGCCGGGTGAGCTTTATGCCTTCCAAGTCATGATGTAGACAGATGCTAACGAAGATTCACAGAAACATCATCACAGTAAACCTCATGGAAGCAGTCAGCGAAGCCCAAGTCTTCGCAGAACAAACCGGCATCGGCTGCGGCCCCATGGAAGAGCTCATCACCGAGGGCTTCGGTCCAGTGGCTGGCGGCTACTCCGGACGCATGACAAGCGGCAACTACGCACCAGCCCTCGACAAGCGCCCTGGCTTTGGCGTCTCGCTATCAATCAAGGATGCCGATTATGCTGTTGCCATTGCAAAGGACAAGGGTATCAGGTTGCCGGCGACAGAGGTGGCGAATAAGAACATGAAGGCTGCGAGGGAAGAGCATGGAGAAGTGTTGGATTGTGCGGCTATGTATGGTACATTGAGAAAGGAGGCTGGGTTGAACTTTTTCAATGAGAAAAGCAGACAGAGTGATGAGTAAGTATGAAGCATGGAATAGAAATACTGACTACCTACCACAACACCTCCTCCGCGAATGACCTGGCATCTCCGAATGCCTTGAAAAGTATTTTCGGAACACGAACCTCATGATGACCCCTTCAACCACCAGCACAAGGCCAGTAAGTCAATGGGATTTTTTATACTAGGTTTACTCCTGTCTTGAGCGAAGAGATCGAAGCTCATTCAAGCCATGCGAAGAGATCAGAGCTCATTCAGCTGTCGCGAAGAGATCGATGCTCATTCAAGCGATATGAAACAGTAGGTAGATCAACCACTGATGGCATTGCCAGAGGCAGCGCCACCACCGGCATCACCACCGCCAGCTCTGCCATCCTTACGAGGATGAGGCTTGCCGATGTGGTTTTTGCTGCGGCCTTGACCACGCCACCCCCGTTGCCAGAAACGTTGGCGAGAGCGTCGAGAAGCTGCTGCCGTAAGTCAGCAATGCGCTCGGTGTCGGCGCGGCTTCGTTGCTGCAGATCGCGGATTTGCTGCTGCGAACGAGCATCGCGCTCATCAGCGTCACGGATACGCTGGTCCAAATTGGCGCTGCGGTCATCAGCGTCGCGAAGGCGTCGCTGCCATCGGACTTCGCGCTCATCGGCGGCGCGTAGGCGTTGCTGCGATTCAGCGTCGCGTGCAAGAAGATCAGTGTTTCGCTGAAGAAAAGCAGTGTTCTGCCCCAAAAGAGCAGCGTTCTGCTCACGAAGAGCAACGATCTCCGCAAGGGGAGCGAAATCGTCTGCAGGACAAGCAGCATTCTGCTCAAGGCGAGTTCTCTGGCCTAGATAGGCATGGTACTCACCCACAGCGTCGGCGATCCGCCGATCGAGCGGTCTGTTTGTGTATGCCTCTTCTTGATCCAAAAGCACCGTAGCCACATGGAGGGCGTGATCAGCAAGGCGCTGAGCTTCTTCAATGGACTCACAGTTGTCCTTGTAAGGTGCAAGGCGAGGCTGAGACATCTTGGATGTGTGATTGAGGGAATGAATTCAAAGATGTCGTGGGCGCGAGAGCGCGGGATTGGGAGAGTGCCTGAGAACCGACCAAGTGGGCGTTCGGCGCCTTGGCGTTGATGTTCGATTCAAAATCATGGCTGAGGTCGTTCGCTCCTGCCACTTGGCTTTCCAGATGACTGTCACATGCGAGACTGTCAAAACGCACGATTCTCCTTGGCTCAGAGATGTTCTCGAGGAGAGTCGAAATACTGTGTTGCTCCCAGAGTGTTGTCTTATCTCATGAGATTACAGTGCATTCTTCAAGCTCATACAATCCATCTTTCAAGAGGAGGAGATCAGGGAAAGACTGATTGTTTCACATGCGGGAGGTGCGACTCCAAGTTTTGACGAACCTCGCAGAAGACGTCAGTACTGGACTTCTTTCCTTCTCAGTCTTCTTCGCACAATAACACCACCCTGGATAGTCATGCATGTTTATGGAACATGAACACTACGTCAAGATTTGAGACTTGTCGCTACTTCTGCTGACCAGAGTCAGGACGGGCCGTCTCATGTACATGGAGAGGCTGCAAATGTGTCTCCCACCCCTTGTCTACAAAATTATCCGCTCTTAAAGCCTGGAAAAACATCGTTGGCTGTCAAAACCCAATCGCGCCATTGTCGGCCGTCTCCTTCAGAGCAACAAACATTCGATCACAGAAGGTCACCCTGAGATTCTCCCGATCGTTCGCTTACAGCTGGGATTCCTTGTGCTAGCTAGGATTGCCGACGAGTACGAAGTCCCTAAATCTGCTCAGCGATTCGGTTTTGCTCCTCTACAGCGGCAGCATTGCGGTTGAGTGCTGCAGTTTGGTTGTTCAAACCAATGATCTGGCGGTCCAGAGCAGCAGTGAGCTTGTCGAGAGATGTGCGGTGTTCGCGGAGGGCGATACTCTGTTCGCGGAAGGCTGCAATCTCGTCATGGTGAACCTGATCGGTAGTCTGGGCCTGAGGATTGGTGACAAACACGTGTCGAGAAGACTGCTCAAGCATGTGATAAAGAGGGGGAGCAATATTGCCAGCATGATCGACATTGCGTACAGCTCGACCGCTGTCGTGAGCAGTAGCAGCCAGACCATAAGATGCACGTCTGAGGGCGTCCTCTCGATCAAGATCCGCAAGACGACCTCGAAGGGTCTGTCGGCAGTCGGTCAATGTAGTGGTGTCCCAACCACGATCGTAGTTGAACACAGTTGGAATATGCTCAGACTTGCCAACATCAGTATCGTATCACCTCAACAGGAAATTCCTCCTAATACCTGGAAAATACTTGGGTGCGGCTGTTCAAATCCAATTGCAGATGACGCCGTGGTAGAGACGCGAGATATGCGATCAGCGATGCCAGTAGCCCAGGTGCGGTGTGCGGCCATCTCCTGTGACACATCATGAGTAATAAGAACAAGAGCTTTCATGAAATCGCTGACTCTTACCTATTCGCGACTCACGGCGGCAGCGCGTCGACGATCGACTCTGGCCAATCTCTCTGACTCTCCTAGCTCTACTCGCGGCATGATGCAGAGCAATGTAACCGGTTATGTCTCTGTATGAGTGGGTCAAGATGAAGAGGGAATAAGTCTCAACAGTCAAGGGAGAAAAGCGTGTTGAAGACATGTGAGAGTGAAAGCTAGAATAGTCTCATATCTAGAAGGCAGAAGGGTTCAGTTTGGCCATAGCTTCATGCCGAATGAAGGAGCTCAGCGCGAGAATCAGGAAAATGGGACTGAACAAGGAATTTCTTTGTCCTGTGAGACCTTGGAAGTTTGCCTAGGGCTTCATGTCTCTTCGTGGTGTGGCTATGCAATAGAATAAAGTGATGTATACATATCTATCCGACCTCTTCGAAGGTCTGAAAGGCAATAAGCAAGCATGTCAGGACGATTTTGGTAGGAAGTTTGATAGAACACCTTTTGGAAGCATTGTTGTGATGCAGACTCAGGCTCATTCCTTTCATTGATCGCCTTTTGCTCGATATCTCTGATTAAAGACTCTGGGATCAGGAATCTTTAGATCTCTGCAGGCGAGTGCGATGCAGACGAATTGATTGTCTGGCATCAGGATCATAGAAGCGCTGGGAATAGTGTAGCCCCTGGAAGCTGATCGTTGCTGCGCAGATGGAGTGCGCTCTCAGCATCAAGGCTCTGCATCTGTGATCTTTAATAGCTTGGAAGGGAGTCCGGATGTGCATTAGGGCAAACATAGAGGTAGAGCAAGAACATATGAAAAATTGATAAGGTGACATCGATCAATCTCATGAAGAACTCTCAAGAAGTGAAGGCAGTGAACCAAGGCTACATAACAAAGCCAGTTTGAATTAAAGTCACTCGAGAATGCGTGATAGTCAAGCGGACACGTAGGCATGATAAATTACATTTATTACGCCGGTCGACCTACGGGAGTCGATTAGTGCCGTGGGGGAGTAATGACTTCGCAGAGCAGCCCTAACCCGGTGTTCACAAGCGAAAGATACTTTCATCGAAGATCCCAGGCAGTCGGGCAAGGCCTGCGGGTGCCGGCCTAGTATTCCTTGCTTCTTTTTGTCCTTTTGCTCTATGAGTTCTGATAGAGATGTGGGAGAGAGGAGTGGTTTTTTGTTTTGAGGACAAAGAGTGAAAGACGACGCGTAGAGGCAGCCACTTTTTTTACAATAGTTTGATACGTGATGTTGATGTTGTTGGTTGTGTGTTCGACCCCTATCAACGACCAATTCTTTTTGCAAAGCCTACGCTTTGAGAGACCTCCAGTATCAGAACGCTGTATCATGCCATTCAATTGCTTCAACTATTCATCTAGACAAAAAGTGCTTTGAGAAATCGCACTTGTAAAGTTTTGTGTTTGCGCAAGTGATGTGATCGCAAGGTATGTTGAGCAAGACGACAAGCCAAAGGGGCGCGAACAGTGACTTTGAGTCTGGTCTATGGATGGAAAGCCTCGAGATAGTATTCTCACCTCCACCACGATGACAAGGAAGTTCTAGCATCTACGCTATGTAACATGCTCACGTCTCAAGCTATCATGCAAAAGCTTGACAAGCTCAGAGAGCGTTGGAAGAAACATTGGTGTCACATTCTGTGATCCGAATGTCCTTCTTGTCCAGCTTTTCTCCAACTATGGCGAGGGTGACTTCGGCTTCACGGAGTCTTGTGCGTAGACTTGTGTTCGACTTCTGGATTTCTCTCGACTCATGATCGTTTTGCTTGATCTATGGATCTCCGACTCCCAAGATGTTCCTCGTCATCTCGATGCCTGATGCAGTCGTGCCAGCTTGAGAGATACCGCTACTGAGCTCCTCTGCATCAGCTTCCCGCTCTTCCTGGTGCTCATTGAAACTCTTCTTGATTATTTCGTTGTCACGCTCTTGAACGACCTTGCGGAAGGGTACACAATGATAGTTTGACGCCTGTTGGAGACCCACCGAATGAGAGGTGTTGTCGGGAAGATCCTTCCTGGCACACTCGGTGTGGGAGGGCTTGCTGGTAGCATGGTCGATTTCGGGGACTTCAGCTGTGTGGTAGGAGCTCGCTTGAAGGTTTTTGGGCGAGGGCAGAAACTCCGGAAAGGAGCCTGGCATACGTTGCATTGCTTGAATAAGAGAAGGTGCCAAGTAGAAGCCCACACCATTGGAGGTGGCCTGGTGTTCGAACGGAAGCGAGATCGGAGAATCGGGGACGGTGGTCATTGTTGCGCCAAGAGTTTTATTGGAGCTCGAAGAAAAGGTGGACATCTGAGTTATCAGGCCCTTTGTATCAAAAGGTCAGAGGCTGGTAGAAATGAGTTGGTCAATGAAAGTGTTGTCAGGGGCTCGAGAAACGGAACTTTTGAGACAGGCGTAGAAGGTTACAACACGTCAATTTGCTTGGATCATGTCTCACACAGATTAAGGGAAACATTAGCTCTGCAGAAAAGAAAAAAGAAAAAAAAGAAGAAAAGGAAGACTTATAAGAACTGTTGCAGAAAGCATGACAGTATGTCGCACATTGCAATGGGACGGGTCTCAGAATTTCAATCATCCAGGTGAAAATCTGCTCTCGCCGGACTGGGCGTTTGATTGAAGTGCAACTGTGATTGTTTGCCTGGGTAATCATTTGCTCGCTGTGTCTTTGTCCGACCCCTTTCTTGCACAGCATCAGTGCTTCCAAACGAAGCCTGCAGAATATCGACATCTCTTGCTCATTTACAAGCTCATCACCACCCTATTGACTTGCAGAGTCTTCAAGACACAACCACTCATTCCCTCAGAAAGATCGCCCCAACAGCCATAAACACAAACCTTGCAGGCGAGCCCTCGGGCAAAGGAGCAAGAACAGCTGTCGTAGCTCTCAGCAACTCCCTGAAAGCGTCCGTCTGCATCTTTGTCTGCTTTCCCTGTCTCTTCTTTTGCTTCTTCTGCTTTCTCTTCTCCTCAATGTCTCTCAATTCTCCAGCAATAATCTCGTTCTCTTCCATCAGTTGCTCGATACGGCTCTCCAATGCTTCTAGATAGCGTTGGATCTCTGTGGAAGAGAGTTGATGGCCATTGACATCGCTGCATTGAGATGCTCCACTGGAGGGGGGTGTGTTGAGTGTGGGCGAGGAAGGAAATCGATGTTGTTGTCCATGAGCCTCCAGTTCGAAACCACTGATGGTGGAGCCTCCTCTCAGCTCAGGGGCTTGGTGGGGCGCGTGTGGAACCGCGGCAGGATATCTGGCGGTTATGGAGGAGATGGGAGAGGGAAAGATCCTGAACTTCTGCTCTCGCGTCAGTACAAGGTCCATATTAAAGATTGAAGTCTGGACTTCTCCCGGATGGAGGCCAACCGAAGTAAGGCTACCGAAAGGCATAGTAGTGAGAGACATGTTGATAATTATTGTGGAGAGTAAGTGTTAACGAAGATGGAATGTGGACTTTTCCAAACGACTCGATTCTGGAAGAACCAAAGCGACTATATCCCCATGGAGAAGTGCTATCAATCCCGTACGCGTCGTCGGCCAAGCGGCCATGACAGCACTTCCAGGTGCCAGCAACGAATCACCACCACTATCAGTACCGCAGAATTCCCAACATGCCGTTCATGGTAGTATATAGCTGGTAGAGCAGGCTCTTTGCACACGTTCAAGCAAACATCGCAGTGCATTGTAAGCCTCCTTCCAACTGCAGGTTGTTTCCGCTCACCAATACAATACGATACAGTGTTTGACGCTCAAGCCCAGGAATTGCTTTGCATTAGCATGTCATCGCTGGCTGCTCGGCCAACTATGACGCACACTATACAAAGCTGCAGGACCAGTGATGATGGATTTGGAATGTATTGATGTGCTAGAGCTGTATCAACGAGAAGGGCGAAAAGCTGCCTCAGTGGGAAGATGTAGCCGTCATGTAAGTGCAACAGCATGATTCGCTGCATCGTAGCCAGCTAGTTGATAGTAGACCAAAATAGAAGGGCTGCTGGCTGGTAATTATGGGCTACTATAGCACGTAGTTCGTGCGAGCACCGAAGATCGCTGGTGGTTGGCTGCCGCTGTTCGAATGTCACTGGCTGGACCCCTGAAGAACGTGAGTTTATCGCGAGCCCCTCCGATCGAACCATCAATTAGCCACCGAGAGATTTTGTCCTACTAGCTGGGAAGAGTGGGCCCTGTACTGAATATGATATCACTCTCCATCGCAGCATAGCTTGAGATCCCTATCTTCGTGCTGCAAGGCCACTGCAAAGCAAGGGAAAGGGCTAAAGTATCTGCATAATTGGACCTGATACGGGTATGCAGAAACAATAACGGAAGGCAAGATCAAATGAAATATGGTCAGACGTTTTTGATCATCAAGGAATCCCTCAGTCCAGCCACCCAAGAGATCTCCTATCAAACTCAGGAAGGCACTGTAACTTTCCAGTACGTGGCGATAGCCACAATCATCGCTAGGAGGTGTGTCAGAATCCGTCTGTACTCCTCCTTCATCCAGATCATGGATGGAAGGAAGCATGTCTGGCCTCTTCGGCGTTGAAGGTGGTGCTCAACTCCGGTCATGATAACTCTAGCTGGAGTCGCTTCCTTCATCGGCGTAAAAAGAATTGTAGCTCCCACAATCATAGCAGCGCCAAAGCTTATCTTCGAGCTCGTACTCGTGGGGCTCTGGTGAATACGATGGACTTGAGCGAGCTCCTGTATGAGGGAGTCTCGCTCGCGATTCGCTTGTCGCTCAAGGAGATCTTGTTTGACAGCCTGGAGGGTGGCGACACGAGGCGATTCATTCAAAGAGGAAGACTGAATCAGAAGAGTGTCAGTACGCTGTGATAATCCTCAGGCCAAACGACTTACATGCGTCTTCATTGTTGAAGCAACGCGAGCAGAAAACCTGCCAAGCCAGGCCATCGTGGACAGGGTTGACCTATACCAAGTGTCAGCTCTGAGAACTCCACGACATCCTAGGCATACTCTTCTTAGAGATAAGCTGGGTATGAATGGAGTGGAAGGATATTCGAATGTTCAGGAACGAATCAAAAACTCAAAACAGTGGCAGAGCAATTCCGAAGAGCCCAAGTTGCTGTTGTAGTTTGCGAACGAGCAACAAAGAGAAGAAAGAAGAGCACCTCTATGATTATATACTCCCTCATTGTAGGACCAAGGACCTCGCTCCGATATGACAATCCAATATGCCAGACCCAGGGGTAAGGTGAAGTCCAAAAGCTGGCAGGCAGTGAAGGCACTGGATGGATATCCATGGATGTTGGTCACATCCACATCCATGGATCCTAGAGTCACATCCACATCCATGGATCTACGGATCTATCCATGGATATCCAGTGGATCCATGGATGTCTTGGCGCAATTTCCAAGGATATCCATAGATATCCACTGGATGTGGTGGTAGTTCATAAGAGTAATTCTGGTTTAAGAGAGTAGATTAGACATCAACATGTATAGCCTCTACGTGTTATAACCTCTCCTTCATCGTCTCAAAGATCTAGAAGGTAACGAGGTCTTGTCGTGACTAGTTTCTTAAGCATTGACTCATCGTAATAACCTTCTGTGATAGCCGTGATCGATGTGGTCTCACCATTAACCCTATAGAGCTAAACACCCTTTCTAGTTCGTCTAACATCGCAGGGATAGTAAACACATCAAGCGCCATCTTTTAAAGCCGTGGAAATGTCTTTTTAATAGCATAGCTAGTCTAGAACTCTAAAGGAGGACTCTTAAGGGCAAAGCGGTCTCGAGGACGTTAACACCACTGTTAGTATTCGTCATTAAGAGACCTAACAATGTCATCATCAAGGTCAAAAAGTGAGGACTTATGACGCTTGTTAGGGGTTTGCTCTACGTGTTTAGATCGAGTAGGGAGTGGTCTATTTAAGTAGTCTTTCTAGAGCTTCGAAACCCTTGTCTTTGCGCTAGATATCCATGCTGGTTTAAACCTCTAGATACCCTTAAGATAACTCTAGGTATACGCAGGATAGAGGACAAGAGTAGCAACGTATGCAGTAGAGCGGTCTATAAGCTCGTAGTACTTGTTAAGTTTTATCCACCTATGATTGATCTTAGCATAGAAGAGGTCATTGACTGCTAGTAAGGCTTCTTATATAGGGGTAGGAAGTAGAGGAGGAGGGGGAGGTAGTTGAGTCTCTTGTTAAGAAGGCCGTGTTCGTCGTAACTAGCGAGTTAACGTTGTAGGGAGAATATTAAGGTTAGAAGAGTCCTAAGTTTAAGACTGCGTGTATAAGTGTTTAACGGTAAATTGAGACTCTAGAGGGGTTATAACATGCTGGCTTTTAAGTTGCTTAAAGTGCTTTAGTAACCCCTCTATTATAGGGATTACCTGCTAGATAACACTATAGCTGCCACCCTTGCTATAGCCTTAGAGGATCATAGTAGCCTCTTCTAGTGGTTGTAAGAACTTAAGGTAGTTGTTAAGCATTTGCTAGTCCTCACTAGTAAGCGTATCATCGAGTACTAAAGGCTTCTTAGAAGTATCTAGAGGTTAGCTAGAGCGACGATGTTTAGCAATAATACCATCCCATTTGCTATGCTCTTCTTCGATAAGGTCTGTAATCGAATCCTTCTATTGTATTGCTCTTCGAAGCATGTAAAAGAAGGAGTTCTACCGTGTGTTGTTATCTATAATAAGCTTAAGTGTATTTGGCTTTTCTTCACTAGTTTCCTTATCGATAATGGGGTGGTTAACTTAGTAGTTCCGGAGTTGCTTACGTCGTTAAGGTAAGGCACGAATCCATGTGACAATGTTATGGATCTTGCCGAGGGGGCTACGCTTCCGCTAGAGTTCGATATCATTAGCTTAAGTAAGCTTCTCCTTAAGAGCTTCTAGATCCTTGCCAAAAAGCAGAGATCGAGCAACAAGGTTAATAACATGACTAATACATCGAATCCGACGCTTAAAGTAATCGAACTCGAACTTAGAACTAAGGGCTTTAATATAGGTGTCGTTATTTAAAGCGTTATTATAGACGAACCAGCCGAGCTTTTGCTTAAGTTTAAAGGTTTAAACAATTGTAGAGATCGTTAGTGCAATGTTAACACCTATATGGCGGCTAGCTTAATGAGGAAGGCTAAGAAGGAGTGTCCTAAATTCTCCTTTTGCATCATAGAAGTGTGTAGTGATAGCATAAAAGGCCCGCATTGCTCTCGAGGTCTAAAGGTTAAATGAGATGTGGATCTTGCTTTAGGATGTGTTTAGAAGCTCTTTAATTAAGCCAACATTTGCGTCATACGTAACCTCGATCTAAGAAGTAATGGTTGCGTGAGTTAGAAGGCACCCTCTCTTCTTATAAGCAGGATTAAGATATGTTAGGATCTTCTATAGTCGTAGGGATTTAAGTGTAGTGAAAGCGTGGTTCTTAGAGACTACGTAGTTAAGCAATAACGCCTTAAATTCAGATGGATCGAAATGAATAAAGTACTCGTTAATAGCATCGTTAAATGTAGGGATTAGTGGCCGGCTAGATAAGGCCCCTAAGGAGGAGAGTACATCTAAGATTAATCTCTTTTAAGAAAGACTAGTCTTATTAAGGTTGTGGGCGCGCTTTAGGTGTTCTGTAATACTACTAGTCCTATTAAT
>JALPCE010000260.1:0-34783 GCA_026538705.1 Aureobasidium sp. GC_Fusr_1 | reverse complement strand
AAGCTTCTATATATTTAGTGCTCTATTAACGTATAGGTAGACCCTTAGTCTTTCTTCCATATCTAGGAGCACTATATAGAATAGGTTTTTTGCCGGGTTATAAGTGTTCCTATTATGTAGGTTAATCTACGGTTCTTAAATAGCGATTATGTCGATATGTTTAGCCTTCGGGAGGCGTAGCATTTCGGCCATTACTTCGTATCGTCTTCCTACGTTATACTATGTTATTCTTAGTTTTATAGTGTCTCTATTTATCGTCTAATAGAGATTACTATATCCGTAATAGGCTTAAACGTGTCGAGCGTTTAGAGGAGACTACGTTCTATGTTATCCCCTCTAGTAGCGGTAGTAACGACCTCTATTTAGGTGTCGGCTCGACGACTAGGATAGCGTCGGAGCTAGGCTCGCTCTATCTCGCCTCCTATAGTAAGCTCGATACTTATAGGGTAAACACTCGTTTCTTTACCGCGTTTAGGGTTATTCCTACGAGTTACGCTTTCCCTACCTTTATATAGGCGCGTTATAGTGTTTTGCTATTTTTTAGGATGCCGGTTAGGGCCGGATTTCTTTCTCGTATGCTCTAGCTAGAGATCGAGCTTACGATCTAGCTTACATCCGTTATTATAGCTACGGCCTTAGCTAGGGTAGGCGCGTCCCTTATAACCTCTTCTCTTTCCTAGGCTGCGAAGGAAACTACCGATCCTCTCTCTAATAGTCTAGGGCTAATAGCTAGGTCCTTAGGGTAATAGGGTTATTATCGGACCTTCTCTATTTCGGCGGCTACTCTTTCTATTTCCTTCTTTCTATATTTGTAGCTCTAGTCCTACGCCTTATAGGGTCCCTTATATAGAGCGTAGATTTTAGTGCTAGCTAGCGCTAGGTAGTCTTTTATAAGATGTTCTCCTAAATAGTGTCTACATTTCTTAGTGTTGCTATAGCTACGCGTTATATGTCTATATTCGTAGCATTTAAAGCACTATAGTGTTTTATATGCTCTACTATACTTAAAGGTGCGCTTCTTACTATACTCCTAGGCGATCACTTTAGCCGCAATTATAGCATTTGCTCCCGCCTTAGTTTAGAAGCTAATTACTATACTTCCTATATCGCTTCCTAGCTTAGGTTTCTTATGCTAGTCTATATAGTTAATCTCGTGTCCTCTTAGGAGTTACGGGTTTAACCTAGTAAGCATTTGTTTTATTTATTGTTATTCTTATAGGTTAAACGTAGATGCTAGAATATTTATAGCTATAACTCCGTATATTAGGGTAACTACCTCCGCGTTTCCTCTAAGGCATATTACCTATTTTAATCCGTTCTTAATAAGCCTTTCTATAGTAGCCCTATCTTTAGCTAGTAGGAGGTAGTCTCCTAATGGCTAGACTATAGCCGTCTTAATAGGGCGTATACCTAGTAGTCCGTAATATATTCCTACTTTAGTTATTCCCTTATTTGCTATATTTACTATCTCTTTCGAGGTCCTACTATGTCCTAGTCGGGCCCTATTATCGTTATTAAAGTTTATCTTAATCCTAACTTCCCTTACTAGGCGGGAAGATATTAGAGAGTCGGATATAGTAGTTATCCTCGTAAGTGCCGATTATAGGATGGATTATAGTAGACTGTTAGTAAGGACGCTAGAAAACGACCGAGTCTAGCTTGCTATAGGGGAGACCTAGGGCTAGACGGAAATAGCCGCTAGGATCTTAGCGGCGAATGCGTTAAGGTCGCCCTTAGTAGTCGCCTTAAGGTATATACCCCCCTACGCCTTAGCGGGGCCTTTCCTAATAAAATTAAGCATGGATTCGAGGAGAGGGACAATTTTTGCCCTAGGAATCGCTATGCTTCTCCCTTTTCTAGTAGTAGCACGCGCGCGTTTAAGTACTGCATTAATTTCGTTCTAAATTTTGCGACCGTGTACGCGTAGGTTTAGGTCTCTTTCTCCTACCTTTAGCCATCCTAACCCGGCGGTAACTTAAGTCCCTATCGAATCGATAAAGCTTACGTCCGCGAGTAATTTGGCCCCGGTGTAGGGTTTATTAGGTTCGATTTAGGGGAGTTATTCCAAAAATTGGTTTCTGCGCGATTGTGATGTTTTCCCTATCTATTATGCTTTCGATTCGAATGGAAGCAACAAATGTAGATAGATGGCGAGACTTGCTTTTAACACGCTCCGTATGGATTCATCTCTATGTCTGTCGTATTAAAGACTTGCATACTGCTCGTGTGTGCTTTCTGTGTTGTCGAGATAAACATGTTATTAAACTCACTGGTTTTGCCTTGCTCTCTAAATATCGAAATTCTAGAAATTCATATTTGCACATTGCTGCCGCGGAAGATGACTCATCGAGGTGAGGCTTATACATAAAATGATTCACTAGACAGGTACGTGTCATACATAGTTTCAAGTCTATAGAGTCTATCGTTGACACGCTATAGCGATATATATCAAAACAATGCTAGTTGTGGGCATCACCCTGTCTCTGGAACAGCTTCTGAGATCAATCGACAAAGACACCAAGCATGTCTGAATACCTATTCATATGCTTGGAAAGGACTTATAGAGAGCATAAACTATGTTATCAGAGTTAGAATCATGATAACAGACTGTTTGCGCAGTATATGCTTGTCGGAGTCATGTTGAACTTGTGACCCTGTCTTGTAAGAACATGTCTATCGCAATGCATCATATCCACATACCGGATATTGGACTAAATGCTTACCACTAGTAAGTTGAGGTTCTCGCACTTGCAAGGGGATAAAGGATGCAGTGACCTATACCATAATATTGATCACACAAGCCTAACGGCAACGAAAGTTATGGAGTAAGCAGCCAAGCGGTAATAGAGATGCAAACAGAAGACACGCACAAGAAAACATGGAAGGAGCAGCATGGGATCTATAAGTGATGAAGGGAAAGTAGTCGTATGAGATATGTGAGATATATGACCATTGAAGACGGAGGCACGACATCGCCAACAGAGACCTAGCAGCTATCGAATCATTCAAAGAGTTACCATATAGCGGATCGTATGCTTCGATAGCACAGACACACAGCGAAAAAGAATACCATTTCTGCACAACACTGTGCAGTACCCTGGATCCGAAAGACAACCGTGGAGCCAAGATATACAGATCACAGATCTCGGGAGACTAGCATCATCGAAGGGACACGGCCGACGACATTTCGTATGATAAAAACAGAACTACATGATAGAAGGTATCTGTGGATAAAGTGGTCTTTGCCCTAAGAAGTCCTTCGCCAAGTACATGTATCGACATCCGCGGAAGGAGGTGTGGACCACATTATGAATCAAGTATTCGATTTATTTTGTAGGTCGCAGAGACTGTTGCAGTCTAAGACACCACCATCTGAAGACCTCAAAGATCCCGGCATCGAATGTGGTTGTGGTCATTGATTCGAGATCTGAGCAAGATACATCGAAGTAGTTCCTTACCCGAGTCATGGTTGAACACTGTCGATCTTCCCATCATGCATAAGCTTTTTGAGATCGACCAACCTTCTTTTGAGCTGCCTAATCGGTATCCCTCTGGTCGGTGTCGTCCTCGCGGGGAAAGTTGCGGGAACGCATCATAGAGCATACACCCTGTGTAGAAAAAGAGTGTGTACAATATTCGCCTCTGTGGAGACATGTTCCGACACGATAACCGGTCGAATCGGAGTACATGCCCTACTCGCAAACTGCTCCGAGTGGACGTAGGATAAGATTCAAAAGATCGTCTAGCTTGACATGTACACGTTGAGCAAGACCCGCATACCCCTCTGATCTTTCTAGGCCTACATCACCGCACATATCCGCGAGGACGACACCGACCAGAGGGATAGGGGGTGCTTGTACATCATATCTGGCTGGCACACGATCGTCCGGGCGAAGTGGTCGGATGAAGGGATTACAGTCAGAATATAGCCTGAGTGCACGGAGCCTCGTTCCGTGAAGAAGAGGATTGCTGTATCCATTCATGCATGTGTCCGCGTCCCCGGTTCACATGCCCTATACCGAGGCTTAGATTCGTAGTCCATTTCCAGTAGTGGCGACCGAGCCGTGTCGTGCATGCTTGTGATGCCAACACTGACTCGATACACTTCTACTGCGTTTCTCTCCAGCGCTCGTCTAGACCAGCGGGATTGTTATCTCGACTGAGTGTCTCCTCCACACTATGTTGGGTGCGTAGTTTCATGCCTTCTCTTGAGCCGTCTGTACCCTGTGAGTACATGGCCAGATTGAGAATATCCTGCTTGTGCTGGAGATATGAAGGAATATTATTTCCTTTGCCCTTCTTTCCTGCAGAGCTGCTGAGGAATATCGGATCTGGGTGCTTGTCTAGTACGGAAGAGAAGTTGAACTCAACGACGGCATTCTCCACTCCGGCGAAGATCAAGGGCGAGGTCGGTGATGGTGAGGAGAGGTTGTAGACAGAGCCCTCGGCGCTTCGGCGCATCCAGCTATTGGGCCCTCTCCAAGTTGAGTTGACGTATCTGTCGCGAGGGTTGATGAAGATGTTCCAGTCGCCGGTAGAAGAGTCGCTTGTGTCCGATGCCCCGGCGTAGTCGTAGATACTGCCTCCCGACATACGAAGGTCAAACATTTTGAGTAATCCATGGCGTGAAGCACCGGCG
Organism: Aureobasidium sp. GC_Fusr_1; assembly: GCA_026538705.1. Lineage (NCBI taxonomy): Eukaryota > Fungi > Ascomycota > Dothideomycetes > Dothideales > Saccotheciaceae > Aureobasidium > Aureobasidium sp. GC_Fusr_1. The sequence continues at coordinate 30,144 of JALPCE010000260.1, read as the reverse complement.
GCGACCCGATCTCTACCTCGGGAAAGTAGAGAGTAGATAGCAGCATCGTCTGTAGGATCCCGGTAGACTGCTGTGAATGGTGATGGCGAACGCAGGTCATGTAACCTCACAATGCCATCGTAGCCACCACTGAGGAACAAATTGCCATTCCTGCCACCACTACTGTCTACCAACGGCTCGATGGGGTATATCGAAGAGGCTTTGACTGGCTCCAGCTCATCCGCACTTCCAGTAAGACCGATCTTCCTTATAGGCTCCTCGACGATACCTTCCGGACGAATCTCGAAAATGTTTATGGGCTCCACAGATGGTCCTAAGCCGACAGCCAAATGTTTCGAGTCCAGAAATTTGGTTGACCAGATACGACAGCCTTTCCGGCTCTGTGGTATCGCATTGATTTCACTGACTGGTGCGATCTTGAACTGGGTAGGGTCTACTTGGTACAGAGCAACACGCGAGTCTGATAGATTAGCAGCCAAGTGTTGAGGTTGACCTTGAGTGAATGGAATATCTGTCGATAACGACGTAGACCGCACGGAGAGGCCATTTGTGACATAATAAGTCTTGATGACACCGCTATCCGAGGTAGAAGGCACCTCCACAAGCTGCAAATCTCCATTGGCGGTTCCGACGATGATTTGCTCGCTGCTGTCGACACTGTTGCGCGATTGCTGATCGTCTGGCCTGAGGATCCGTACGCTGGTGATGTCGTCGCGGCCCTCGACACTGCTGAGTGGCTTGTAAGTCCACCACCGCACTCTCGTGCCGTTATTCTCGAACTTATTCCTTTTGTCTTGTGGCGATGCGGTCCGGTATGCCTCTTCAGTTGACGCTTCTCTCACTTTCACACGCACCACCAGCTCTGCGCCAGCACTCCATGCAACCACTTGTCGTCGGTCGGTCCAACGGCTCCCGACAAAGTGTTCGTAACTATCAACAGCAGGCTGGAACCCCATAGTTTGACCAGCCGGCCGTCTCCATTTTTTGATTGCTTGCCCACTAGGCAGTGCAATAGCATCACCTGAAGGTCCAAGGTATGTTGCAAGAAATGCCCGGCGTTGCCAATTGCGCGACAGAGTGGTCAACGAGTGCGCAGCATCACGCCAGTGCGTCGAAGGACTCAGATTTGTAAAATGGGCCTGGGTAAATGTTCGCCATCCTTCCTTTTCCACAAACTCATGTAAAGATCTTGATGTCCTTGACAGGTGGCCCACAGAGGTGGCTGGGCAGTGTGAGGCGACTTGGATCAAAAGTTCCGTGGGCAAGTCTACCAGTGTGGTTGTAGGCGTCCTCCGATCCTTTAGCCGCACGCTCAGGTGCTGTTTTTCGGAGTTCATGTTGTTGTGTTTCTCCAGGAAATCGCAGGCTGGACTGACGTAATGATATATAATTTTGAAAGGAGCCAATCATCTTATCTCTTGGCGGATCTATCAGTTCAACGTATGGAATATTGACTCATCTCTGCTCGAAGCTGTTGCGCAAAGGATGTCAAGAGTCATAGAATGCTTCTTGTTGGCTGCTACTGCTGCTGATTGGCAAACACACTTTCAACAGATACAGCTGTGGTCAGGAAATGATCGTGCACCTGTACGTACAGATCCGTATCTCTGAGTCGCATTGCAGGAAAGGAACAAAAAGAGTTATGCCTTGGCACATGGAGAAGCTCTGATTTGTTGATTGACCCCGCTCATCTTCTGGAGGAGAGCTGGTTCGACCTAGGTTCTCCTTCACTCACCCCTCAACATCTCTGTTGTCTGTACTCATCAAAATGCTCGCTCCCATGATTGTGGGAGCAGCTTTCTTGTATACTTCGTTTGTTGTTCTTTATCGCTTCGTCATCGCGCCTGTGCTTGTCTCTCCAGTGTCCAAGATACCAGCAGCTCATCCGACCTCGACATTTGGTCCTGCATGAATACTGTGGATACGATGGCGTGGCAGAGAAAATGCGACTGTCCTTGCTGCCCATGAAAGACTTGGTCCTTTGGTTCGACTCGGTCCTAATGAGATAAGCGTAAATTGTGTGAATGGAGGCATCAGAACGATGAGTAAATATGTCGCCCCGATAGTATAACGTAGCTGTAGAAGTACCATACGCAAATCGAGCTCTTTTCCAGACGAGATGCCATGATACGTACCACCACCGAAAGATACAGTGTTTGGAGCTGCTTCGCAATTACTCGGAAGCTCTCACGTTACACTGAATGCCAAAGTCTCCTTTCGTCAACAAAGCGACCCAGGTTTACATTTGTGTACTGCAACATGGAATTTGACCTGCCTTGGTCTAGGAGCGATGGCTCAATCCTGTTCGCAGGTATTGTATAAACAATTGTTAAGACGCTTAATCGATACAGCGTTTCGCGGAGCGCGCTGTCATGAAACAAGAAGTTGTTGAAGAGCAGAGCAATTGCTAGAGAAGTTTGCAAAGCAGCTGCTCCTCTATCAACAAGTGTCGCGGGTAGCTTTGAAAGCACTGTATCTTTGGCTGGCCGGTACGCATGCTCGTCGAAGACGGAACCTCGATTCTGGTGTGGCTGTCTCATCCATGCTTTCGCGTCTCTTCTCTGAGATGAACGTTTTCAACCAGTTTGACATCGCTGATACGTGGTCTGCAAGGTGTACACCGGGGGACTCGAGAAGGGCGCATGGTACTCCAACGCCTTCTCAGCGTACGGAGGAGTACACAACATGTTCTCCATGGAGAAGCGAGAAGTACACTCAGCGCGCAAACGCATGATCAGTAACGTCTACGCCAAATCATCTCTTCAAGCCTCGCCAGCACTCCGCGAGATCAGCGAGACGATTTTGTGCCGGCGCATGCTCCCCAGGATCGCCACTGCCCCGGGAGGTGTATTGGAAGCTACGAACTCTTTTCCGCTGTGACTTTGGATGTCGTGACCGCGTACATCTTTGGTCTTGAGCAAGGTTCCAACTTCACCGACCACCCAGAGGTTGGCGCAAAATGGCTTCATGACTACAAGAGTCGCCAGCCGTACCTGTTTTGGATCCAAGAGATGCCAAATGTGTTCCAACTCTTTTCAAAGCTTGGTCTTGGTCGATGGCTGATCCCGGATTGGGTGGGTAGGAAGAGCGTGGCTATCGAGGAACAATGCTTGGAGTGGTGTGATGCCGCGGAAGCTGCAACACTGTCAGGAAAAGCTACAGAATCTGCTCGTTACCATCCCACTGTCTATGGTCAACTGCGAAGCATGCTCGAGAAGCAGGAGAACGCAGAAAAGCAGAATAACAAGCTCAGCCAAGAACAGAGGCTAGACCTAGCTTCTGAGATATTGGACCATCTTGCCGCTGGTTTCGATACGTCTGGAATCACACTGACCTACCTGGCGTGGGAGCTTAGTCGTCCACATAACATCGCGACACAATCAGCACTGCGGAAAGAGCTGCTCTCGCTACGCCCAGCACACTCTACCACGAGTTCAAAGTCCGCCACGTTTTTGCCGTCCTCGAATGAACTCGACGACCTTCCGTTGCTTCACGCAGTGGTGATGGAAACTCTTCGTCTCCATGCCGCAATCCCAGGAGGGCAACCTCGAGTCACTCCAGCAAACACTACACTGGGACCACCAGGCGCCGAAGTCCACAGCATTCCAGCCGGCGTACGAGTTGTCTCAGCGGCGCACTCACTTCATCGAAACCCCGAAGTATTCCCCGAACCAGGTCTCTGGCGCCCCGAGCGCTGGCCCGACGAGAAGGGTGGTGTGGATGGTGGTGGCGAGAAAGCACGATGGTTTTGGGCGTTCGGTTCTGGCGGAAGAATGTGTGTCGGAAGCAACCTGGCAGTGTACGAGATGAAGGGCATCGTGGCGGCCATATGGTCTGAGTTTGAGACGACGGTAGTCGATGATGCCGGCATGGAACATATGGATGGCTATCTGGCCGAGCCGCGAGGTTCTTCAGATGGCAGTTTTCTACGTTTGCGCTGTGGAAAGATCTGAATCAAAAGTCGTCGTGATCATGGTGGTGACCAGTTGCGCGCCCTTGTAATTTCCCGTGATCAGGCCGTTTCCGATCTGTGTGCTAATCTCCTTGAACCAAACTTCGTCGATGTTTGAGAGTGGTATGTGTCTTTATCCTTGCCGTGTCCTAGGGTTCGTCAAGTCTAGCTGTAGAGATGCACAAAGCTCTTGAGATTAGAGCAATGACCGGTCAGCTAAGTGCTTCATGACCTTTTGTTCGTATGAACGTCCTCTGGAAATGATTGTGCGTCATCTTCCACTGCACAACTTTCGAGATGCATCCGAGAGTGTTGAAAAGCGCGGACGTGCCAAAGTTCAAGACAAGTGCAAGTTGGAACCTTGGGTGACGACGATTTGTGACGCGCACACCCGTACAGGATGGATCTATCAAAGGACCCTGACAGGACTCAGGCCTTAGGCAGGGGCATTACTCGCGTCGATGCGAGTCGGCTTGCTCAGCTGACCAGTGATATAAGTAAGATTATTCAACAACAAGCCCTGCCTTCTCATCAAACAAAGCGGCGCATAGCTTGCGATGGCGCCTTGGTAATGGGTACGCAGTTTGGCTAGTCCAGGCCTGTCAACAGAACTGCAAGCCGACTTTGGATTGTTAAAAGTGGCTGCACGCTGAGTCAACGACGGCACTCTCATCGTCAATAACTAGATCTCGGTATTCCGAATCGTGCTTGTTGCTGCACAGGACGCGGATTCTTGACTCAAGCCTCTGAACGTCGTGCGTGACGGTTCCCTGTTCGGACGGGCCGGCGATCCAGTCCATTGTTTCGTACGGACGCTACTCGTACACGCGTTGTGCAATCCAATGGTAGGTGACGTCGCCGGCACGGCACGAAAAGACAGAGACATACCAGTTGCACAACACCGATGCGGTAGGTGGGATAGGGTTTTCGTGTTGGTATATTCTGGTATTCTCATAAAGTCAATTGCACGCTGTGCAACTTCACACGAAGCCCATGACAGCGAGGCTCAGTGTGCACATGACGGACATGCGCAAGAGCCTGATCTTATCTCGGAATCCGGATGCCACGTGCTGCTCCAAGACGAATGGAGACGAGCATCTCCTTAAGAGGAACTCCGATGACAAGCACATCCTAATCGGTCGTTGGAGCTGATAGTGTCAACTCAAGGCGCCTCCTGACTTCGACACTAATGCAGCGTATCTCGCAGCGATGGATTCAAGACATGAGGGTCACTGTTAGCCTTGAGGCCAAAAAGGATCACGAGTAATGATCCGTTCTTTCCTTCCAGGAAAAAACGGGTTGGTCTCCGTCGTCGGCGAAGGCTGTCGTAGAAGAAAAAATCAGAGACACGCCTTATCGGGTTGGAAACGTAGAATTGTCGCAGAATATCAAATAATGAGACATTTCGCGGCGCTTGTTTGGTGGAAAGTCGCAGCACAGCAAGGAAAAGGAGCAAACGCTGAACTCCACACCAAAAGTTCTCCACGCACCCACGGGATCGCGCACCGAGGTGCGCTCAGCAGGTGCTGATTTGGCTTCGGAAGCGGCGCGCGTTTAAGGTTCTGCCGAACGGCAGCGAAAAGTGCGCAATTGTTGATCCATGAGGCATGGTCATTCATTCCCCTTTGCGCAAGACCGACGGAGTATAGTGTTCAAGACATCTACAAGGCTATGCTGACTAGAGAGGAAGAGCATGCGAAGAAGATTCCCGAACGCGAGAGCGCACAGAGAACTCGCCTTGGCGGCCGAGCTCAAGGGAAACGGAGCCGGCGAGCAAGAGTCGCACGAAATAAGCATGTACAGCACTCGTATCTCGCGAGACGCACACGCTGTACGCGCTTCGATCACAACCTTCCATCCCTCCTTTACGCGTGGGATGTGCTAGACTTGTTGGTCCAGATGGAAGTGTAAACGTAGATCCGTCAAAAGGCACAGCGGGGCTTTTGGACCTGGCGAGTCTGGCCATAGGTCATCGAAATGCTGCGCATGCTCTTCGAGGACGTTGCGGATCTCGAAAGCAACATGTCGCTTGATAGGTAGTTAAAATCGGAGTTCTTGACATAGCGAATTCGATTCTAACAGATCATCCCTGCAACACGCGAAAGAATAATGGTTTCGAGTGGAGGTACAAATGTAGGTTCCCTTATTGATCGTGCAGATTCGATGCCGCCTGATCTCGATGGCGCTGATTGACATCCCGAAAAATGAGGAGACGACGCGCGCCCGTGTCGTCTGCGTGTTGTTCATTAAGCGCGGGGAGCGGCTCATTGTACCTCTGATAAGGCGCCTGACGCGGTGTCTTCTTCAGTAGTCGTGTGGACGGCCGGCACAGCATCTCTCAAGCAACCTGGAGTAAGTGCCCTGCATCCTGCATGCACCGCAGATGTGACGGGTCTGCATGTGGATAGCTGAAGTCTGGACTCAAGCACATTTACCTGACTCGGTGAATGACATGCGTATGTGTGGAGAAAGAGCCCAAATCGGCCTCGCTTCCAACAGTCGAGCCTTTAAAATAGTGCCGCGTGCATCTGTCTTGTCACAGGAGCCGGAGACATATGCATACTCACTTGGAATAGCAACTGACTGTTGGTGAGCACACTGCATGTCAATTATGCGATGTTCATGCACCAGTGGTGATAGCGAGAGCAACAAACATCACAGACACAAGGCTCTCGAGAATCCTCCTGACAGTCGCTTAAGCATGTATGTAGGCCCTTTCCGGGTTAGACTCGAGCGCTACCCGGTTGGATAAAGCTACCGATTTAGCAAATCCTAATGATGTGATTCGGCTTGTCCGCATCAATGCGATTATTGCGAGCATTTGTCAATAGAACGATGTTTTGCAAGGCAGGCAAAGTGGAACGAAATGGTGGGCAAGACCATCTGTTAAACATGACAACAGTCGGTCGTATGCACCGTCAGCCAGGGCTGTTCGGAAAGATTTGGTGTCAAAGCACGTGGGGATTTGAGTGAGAAATGTCTTTGACCGTTGGTTCTCTTTGCGAAACCCGAGACGAATAGAAACCATGACAATCCCTGGCTTGCAAGCTGCAGTAGTCCTGCAGCTGTAAGCCAGAATGCCACGCGACTGCGCGTGTCCGCGAGGAAACGTGGCGCTTTGTGTTCAACATGTCGACGTCCTTTGACAGGGGACAGCGCTATCCTGACGGGCTCTTGATGCACAACCTCCCGATTGACGGCGATGGCGAGGGTCGCTTAGATGCACCCTGGGCTGCACAAGAGGCTCGCCGCATGATTTATCTAGCAAGCGACTCTTGATCCAGCTGCGACGAGGTGTGAGCGAGGCAGTGAGACAGAGAGACCGAGCGCGCGAAGGGATGTTGTTGACAGGTCAAGATGCAGAAACCAGACAGCGCGGTGCCAAACGGCCATGTCTTGCATGACACACAGACGTGAAGGCGCCGCACCTTGGCGGTTCGGAGCTGATATCATTGCGGTAGGCTATTCGGTGATGCGCTGCGGGAGAGGGCAATCCTCCTCGCCGTCCCACATTGACAGCAGCAGGTCCCGCACATCCCGGCGATATTCCCGAGGGAACGCGATTGATTGATTGATTCACTAGGCCGCCTGCCCTGACGATATGCGTACATGCGATATAGCTGTACGAGAGGGAAGCAGCAGCAGACGCGACAGGGACAGGGACAGGGACAGGAACAGGATCAAGGACAGCGGGCGAGGCGCCTTCTTTTTATGCTTGCATGTGAGGGAGAGTCTAGAGAGCGACCGAGGGGCTGATGCTGCGCGGTGTAGTGCGATGCTGCGCTGCGAACTTGCTTGTTCTTAGGGGGGGCTTTCTTGAAGGAACATGCCACGGCGGCTCGAAGCTGCCCTGCTGCTGTTGTTGCTTGATCGGTTGAAATGATCGCAATCTCCCTTCTCATTTCACCAACCACCAGCCAAACTCCAGGTCCGACCATCGTTTGTTTGTGTTTAAGGCTGACGAAAAACCGTTATCTCCATCTGGAACATCGCCGCCACACAGTCATAAGGCAAGACGTTGACTCCGAACGAATTGTCCCTAGTCTCAGGTCTGAGACAGTGGTTTTGTCAGTTCTCAAAGACATCCGGTGACCGTGTTCGACTCGGCATTTGGCGATTATTATATGGGTGCACTGAAGCCATCCCGAGACGCTTGCAAGGACTCGGGACTTTGAATCTTTGGTAGCGAATTGAGCGAAAAGACATCGTTCGCGGGAATACTGCAACTTTGAACCAGTCAGATCGTCGACCAGCGCCCAGGGCCGGTACTTTTCCAAACATCACCCACGGTTAGTGCCCTTTTGTGCTGAAGCTACCATTCGATTCCAGTCCTCATCGCTGCGCAGCACGAGAAATACCATTCGGCATCCGCCCTTTTGTTCAGCCCTTTTTTCATTTTTTGGCCAGCCTAGTCGCCTACTGTACCATCGACAAGCATCGCTCCTCGGCGCCGCCTCCAGCTTGCACTTGTCCGCGACGGTTGCTGCCCCTCCCGCGCGCGCGAATCACGGCTTCCCTGGCCACATTGACCAAACTGCCACGTTCATTACCAGACTTGTCGATCCGGAGACTGCAGTTTTGGGTGCACGTACGAGCTCCTCTGTACCGCAGGACTCGACTCAGCTTGTCCTTTGCACAGGCCATTTAACCACGCTTTCACCACCACGCACCCACGGATCTGTTCCGCTGGCTCGTCCCGGTTACAGCCCTCACCCATAGGCCACCCGCAACCATCTCGTCGTCGATCGAGAAGACGTGCTGAACAATTTGTTGCCTGTCAGGGTTTTGTTTCTGCGGTCCTGACATCGTCACCTGCAAGCCTTCCATAAGGTTGCCGACCCGCTCTTTGAACGTCTGATAGCTTCTACCACTTCGACGCCGCATACTCGTGCTGCGAGGCAGGATCACCCGAACCGTTTCTTCACCTGGCTGGATGCGACTTTTCCCATTCTAACGTTTGCGGACTTCCAACCACTACGACAGACGACCACAACATCTCGCATCTCTGTCGTCGCTGCGCATGGAAACTTCTGAGCCGCAACTAATACCGCTGAGACAATCCTTCTCCGCGAGCTTCACGAAGTTTTCATCTCCCCGCGCCACGCGCTTGATGCCCGACAGAACCTATCGTCTCTGCCTGTTTGAATCTCATACGTCAGATTCGGAATCAATTAAACGCGACACTCCCACCAGACGCGTCTCATCCAACGACACCAGTGTCAGGAACCTCGAGTCTGCTCACCTGAAACCCGAGCGAGTGGTCATTCGCCGCATCCCGTACCCATCATCTTACCAACCTCCAATCGGAAGCTCCCGTTCCTTCTCATCAGTCAAGGCCAGATTGCAGCAGGAGGCTCTGCCAGGTCGACTTGAGGGCACCGGAGACTCACATGGTGGATTCTGATGAACTACCCATATCACCTTCAGCCAGAGCAACCACCCTCCAGCAATCGAGCGCTGGATAGGTAAGGCTGCCAACAGTCGCGCCAAGCCCCCAAGCAGCGATACATCTGTTTTACCACGGTTTGACAGACAAAACTAACCATGTTATCCCACAGCGGCGATTATGAGCTCGTGGTTCGCCAACAACCAAACGAAGCCCTCGTGACACAGACGGGCAAAGAGAAAAGTAAGCACTCATCCCTGTACACCGTCCGCTTCAACTCTGGTTGCTAATCGCGCTACCGTACACAGACAGAAAACCAGTAGACCCTCCACCGATTATCGAGTTGAGGGTGACATCGAGTGCGGATCCCGGAAAGTACGTATACTCTGGCATGACGCATTCGTGCAGGGCTGATACCTTTGCGCAGACAGTTCTTACAAAGCCCCTACCTGTTTATGCAATGCGCTCTCCAGGTGGAACAGCAATCTAACTCGAGCGACAACTCTCCTCTTGCAGTACCTGCTGGTCAAGAGATCACTGGACAAAGCGTCTCATCCTTGCATAGACTAAAAGACATTAACAATGAAGGTAAGTGCATGCGATCAAACTGAACATGCACACGACCAAAGCTAACTTTCCGCGCAACGTTAGATGGCGGATTCTTCGTGTTTGGAGACATCTCGATCCGCGTGCTGGGAAGGCACAAGCTCAACTTCAGCCTGTTCGAGCTCAGAAAGGACACCGGAGAAGTTGTGTTCCTCAAATCCATCACGTCCGAGCCCTTTGATGTAGTGCAGCAAAAGCAGTGGCGTGGCCTGGTCGAGTCTACTCATCTGTCCAGAACCTTCTCAGACCAGGGCGTGCGACTGCGTCTGCGCAAAGAGAACCGCAATGTAGCAGGGTAAGATGTCCGTGGCTGGAGAGCGCGTTTCGGATGCTGACCAGTAGTCACAGTTCCAAGCGTACGCTTCCCTATTCTCCTCGAAACAGCACTCAAGCAGGGCCTTCGATGTTTGGGTACGACGATGACCCGAACAAGAGACATCGCTCCAATGACCATGCTCCACCACAGGGCTACTCGATGACAGAAAGAGGCCCTCTTGCATACGATCCCCGAGCAGCGTCGCAGAACATACCCCCTGCCCCCTACGGTCTCCAACAACAAGCCTTGCTCCAGTCGCCCCAAACCTCCTTCGGCTCGCGCACCCCTACCGCACCTCCTGGCTGGTCCCATACCCAGGTATTTCACACTCCGCAAGCCTCCATATCTGCGCCAGTGAGGTTCCCAGAAGGCAGTATTGATACCGCACAGGGCATCACCCCAAGTCCAGGAGCGGCAGGCTATGGCTTGCAGCCTGCACCACCGATGGGACATGAGCCTGTCCCTACTTTTCCCAGAAGGAGCACGGATTCCTACCTTTCCATGGCCCAACACTCGCAAACAAGCCCGAGCACACCATACCAAGGTCCGGGTGCCGCAATGTACATTCCGACCAGTGGCAGCTTGCAAGGACCGTCTACTTACAGCACCGAACACGATCCCGTGGCTATGGCTAGACAGCACACACAAACCCATTCGGTCGCGAGTCCTGCATCGTCCACGAGATCGGGCTTGATCCAAGCAGCGCCCGCTTACTCGATGCAGCCGCAGCCGTTGGCGCAACAATCCTACGGTGCCTTGTCGGAGAATCAGCCGTTCGAGTACCAGCAGTATCGACAGCCAGCTTACCAGCCTCTTCCTCCTCAGACACTTCTGCAGCAACCCTCAAACAATCCGAACCACGAGGTGGGAAGACACCCACAACAGCCGCTAGGCAATCCTATCGATATGCGTACCACGCAGCAACCGAGTCCGTACATCCCACAATCGCACCCTAGCCTGGCCATTCGCCCGCAGCAGCCTGGACAGCCGTACGCTTCTACACAGCAACACCCACAGTACCCAGCAGACCTCGGCAACCCTTACCAGACTCCTGGAGGAGTGAACTACCCTACTACTCAGGCACCGGACCAGCCCAGGCCATACTAGAAGTATGAGCACACGAGACAGCGGCCAGCAAATGACGTAAAACGAGACTCTCCCTACGAAGACAATAAAGACGACTCCGAAGACCATTTCTTGAACCAAGATTAAAGAATCATGACCACGATTCAGCCATATTGCAAGACATGCTCAGTAGGCTGGATACATGGGCAGGACTGTGACTTCTGCTGAAGTACCTACAAACAAAAACACTACAAACACAACACCACACCACACCACACCACACGCGCGCACGTACACTTATACCCACAACACAACAACTACACCACTATATACCCAATGCTCGGCCATGCTCCTGCATTTGTTCTTTCGTCTGCTTGTTTTATACCACTGATCATTCCTAGCGAGGAGTCCTGGACGGCACCTTGGGGGGCGGGATATCCATCGGCTGGCTTTGGTCCTTTGATCTCTGGATTTTGTTTTTTTTTGCTTTTACGTGTATCGATGCCGATGGATTTGCACAGGACATCACATGGCCGGTTCCCTTGTTTTTCTTATTAATGTTGATTATTACCCCATCCCTGTACTCTCTACATCCTTTTCATGTTTGTTTTTTGTTCTACTGCTTTCCGAGTACTATATCCATATACCCCATGTCGGAATAAGATAGCTGTGATTTCCTGTCCATACAACTTCAACACAACCTTCATCGTTCTTGCCTTGAGTTTGTGCTTCGCCCTTGCCACTTTGATCTCTTGATCCGCACTTGCCATCGCAACACCGTGGCGAAACCACCTTGTCTCAACGTGCCTCGCGCCAACCTCATCATATCCACGTCAAGCTCATCGTTATCGTTCAACAAGGTCTAAAGTCACGAACACTGACCAAGCCCTATGATGGCGAAAGATTATCTCAAATACCTTGATTCAGAGTTTCTCACCTTCATGATCCGGAGACTACCCCGACAAAGTCATCCGTGTGCTGGCCCGTACCGCGACAGTGCCCAAATCAGCACGGTCAGCACCAACGAAGCATGTAGGTAACGTTCCCTCTGGATGAATGAGAAGACGTGGAGCATGCCTGCTGACCACAAGAGGGCTATCGACTCAACCGCATAATCCTGAACTATTTCCTGACTTTGTGGCTGGGAGTTTAGCTTACCTTCGACATCGCCGTCGCCGCCGGGCCAGAAACGCCTGGCCGGCAATAATCAGCCTCTGGACCCGTTCAGTGACTTGAGTGCCGACATAGGAGCGGACAACGCCGCGCCGGGCTTGTTCACAAACGATGTCTGGGACGAGTGGTTATTTCCTTGCCCGGCTGACGTCGGCATGCACCACTGCGTCTAGTTTTCCAAGGAGGAAACTGCAGCCTGGGCCCTGCAAGAAGGATTTGAGTTCTGTCGCCATTGACCCTGAACTCTCGACACAACAACGTGGAAGACGTCCGTACAGAGTCATATCATGATGTCCGTTTTGCTTGCAAGGGGACATTTGAAAGACATTTTTCCTCAAAGGGTCGTAGACGCGAAGAAACGGATGCACCGTTTGTGGCTTCCTCCGGCTCTACCTTCTCGACTCGAGGTGTTCATCGTGGCGCTTTTCGGCGTTTCCGTCTCGACCGACGCCGTTTCCCTGCCTTTTCTTCTCATCGAGCAGCAACACCGTTTCTGTCTGGCCTTTTTCGATCAGGCGCGCGCTTACGACTGCATCTTTTCGATGTCTTGCAATACAATTTAGCCGCGATGGGCGGCTGAGCCCGGATCGACCAACCTTCCAACAACGTCAACGGACAATTGATGTTGGATTCCAATTTCTAGACTATAGGATAATAGCGGCATAGCATCTTCCACTATCTGACCCAGGGTCCCCGAAGCATCTTGACAAGAGTCACTACGTGCGTAACTGAGGAGTCCTTTCATCACCACCAATCTCCTTTTTAATATCCGAGCTCTGGCTCTTTCTAGTATAACAGGCCGACACTACTGTCTGCTCTATGGTCCGGTGCCAAGTCCCTGGAACCCTGCGATCTATCGCGGCAATCTGATGGTGATCAGTGAGTCAACAATCTCGATATTGTGATGACCAGGCGGCAGACTCAATACCGGTGCTGCACCTGGTTGAACTTCACCACTACAGGGAGAGCCGGCATGAACCGAAGACCGAGGCGGGATACGAAGCAGTGACGACGTCTGGACCAGATCCAGATTACAAGAGAAAGAGCTTGGAACATTGGGCGTTGGCGAACGGGAGTCCGAGGAACGACACTCCACTGACACCCCACAAGGGACCGGCGTGACTACGCTGACCCAGCACTACAATTGAATTTGCTCCTTGGTATCTGAGCATCTCGCTGGGTACCAATCGCTTGAAGAAGCTCTCACTCAAAACTTCACGCCCACACATCCAGACGGCCGAGTGCGGGAAAGCTTCAAACCATGCACTGCTTCTGACGATCTCTTGTAACCGATCAGTATAGTCGGTACGCTACAGTCCTAGGGACGAGGATGACATGTGTGAGCCATACAATTCAGATTTGGCCTGAGGATTGAGGAACATGTTCATTAAGATCTACGTCGATGTGATAAGTCAGTGCTGCATCTTGACCCACAGATGGAAATGCACGTACCCAGAAGACGTGTTGCGTAAGCTGTATATCATAGGATCTGCCCGCAAGATCTAGTTACAGAATCCTTCGTGCCCTACCCTTCAGGCTGGTATTGGACGAAAGCGACTCATCACGATGACCTGCCAGGTGTTCAGCGTGACTCCATTTGTACACGCGCACAGACAGGTGGCATCAATGAATTGGCATCTGCAATGATATGATTCTCTCATCGTTGCCACGGGAAAGCTCAATTACTTGCATCTTCAAGAGCGCATTGACAAGAAAGACTGGATCGGAGTATCAAGGGAAAACAGCAACGGCATCAAGGCCGAAGCCTGAGAGTCTCGTACGCACGCCGATGAACAACGAGGCAGTGCAGTCAGGGATTTTCTCACTATAGTGTCACAAATCGTGCCTCCCGCACCACACATTCGTATTGGCAGTGTAACAGACCAGATCCTCGTCTGTATAGTTGTCAGGCGATGCAGAGAAAAAAGCACTTTACTCTCAATTGCAGGCAGTGAACTTTTCATAATTTTGGTGAGACGAGACTTGCTGTAAAAAGCTGGTATATCTCTGGGTACTAAAGTAGAGAAGGCATGATAGAGAAGTAACCGGGTTGATGATCCTATAAGGCTCTGGTCAATCTCAAAAATCTCGCAAGTACAAGTACGACGAAGACCTGTTTGTGGCTGCCTGCCTGTCCTAGGAGACCGGTCTTAGTTGCGGAAGTCCACGGACCTGTGTCCCTCCCTGCCTTGCGTGGACTCAGCTCAGTTTGGAATTGCAATATGCCTGACGCGTCGCCAGGGTCGTCAGATCTTGTAACTCGCTCATCGTTCCGATTGACGACCGCGGAGATGCAACAGTGCTGTGCGATATCTTTGTTCCAAACAAAAATTATGCTAGTAAAGTTTGTTATTTCGCAAGACAAGCAGACTGTCGAAGCTACAAGTCACCGCTCTGAGGCGTGAAATGATCAGATGAGATAATCGAAGACTATACAGCTGGTGATATTTACTGCTAAACCCCTCTCTCTTGCTGATTTCCGAAATTTCACTTAATAACCTTCATCATAGAAGATCAACTCATACACACACTTGCACGTCACAGATCTCTGCAGCGAGTGCCGGTCACTCATGGCGATCATCAAGTTCGAGAGCCATATGACAGGCATCTTCAGGACACTTGGTGTGCTAGGCTTTATAGTGCAGCAGCAGAAAGTATGCATAGGAAGAGAAGATGGGAAAGCAGGTCTCTAATACACAAGTCCTTTACGTTATTCCATCTTTCGCTTCTCTAGATCATGGGGACGAAGGATAAGCCGACAGAAGTTGGAGAATGATATGGAAGTACAAGGTCCAGTGACCCAGTTGAGGGAGTTTGCTGCCTCGACTCTCTCGATGCAAGGCATTGACTCATCCTTCTTTGCCTTCTTGTCATCTGACACATTGTGCTTTCACTCTCTACTGCACTTACACACTTTGTGCTGATTGGTTGAATGCAACCCGCGACTTAGTCTGCATGAAAAGTCGAGAGAAGTTTGGCGATACGGTTGATTTCAGACTTGGAAGAGGAAACTTGGGATGAAACTTTGTGGCAGAAGCACAAGGCAAGTGAAGTCTGTTTGCCATCGAATCATGAAAAGTCCGAATAGCTTCGATCAAGAGTCTTGCCTTCGACGGCTGGTCTAGATTCTCTTACACATTCTTTGGAAGCATTGTTACAGATTCTGAGAAGGCAAGACTTCTACATCGAACCCTGGCTACATCAGAGCCAGAATTCCCTGTGCCTTGGGACAACTGCCTCGGTCAGTTTTTCCGTTTCTTCGAGCTCATTGGCGATATTCAAGTCATGGTTCTTCAGTACGCGCGTGAGTCCAAGACTCACAGAGTCAGCTCTCAAGCTTTCACTGGTTCGTCTCGTCTCTGACCATTGCAGCCGCCAACAGAGGCATATTCGGAGCAAGAGGGCCATGGTGGCTAGACAAACAGGTCGAAAAGTTTCACACGTCTTTCCACTCCTCGCCCCTCTTCGGTACCACAGACGATTTCATGTCGAATGAAGAACGGGTCAATATGGCGAGACTGGGATCCATGAACCTGAAACATCTTTCTCTTCTCTTTTCTCGTAAAATTTTGGCTTGTCCAAGTTGCCATAAGCCGCTGCTGTAAAGATAGATGACTTGATTGTCTCTATAAGGGTGTTCGACAGCGGCTATAGCGGTATAGCATTTCAGCTTGAGAATTGTGGATCGTTTCAGCATAGAGATGATCGAAAGTGGTTGGAGAAAGACTTTCTTCACATGTCTTTATATATATCTACACATTGTCTTGACAAAAGAACCACGATTGTACTTGCTATTGTTAGTTCTTTCTAGACTGTGGGGTTTTAGAACGATTACAGAACATACATTCTGGGTTATAATGCGATAAATATCTCTTTGTAGTTGGGAGGAATCTAATAACAGAAGGGCGAAAACCATAAGATCTGATTTTTGCGTTCATGGCCATTCAAATCTAAGCCTAGCAAAGACTGAGATGTCCTAGATTTATCTCTGCGGAATCGCGTCATCTGGTATATCCTCCCATCATACCTCCTTCGAAGGCTCGGCTGAGGCCAGTGAAAAAGGGAAAGCGAAGCAGACAAGCCTTTATTCTTATAAGAAGTTTTTGTGCGCTAGCATGCAAGAGAACTACTTGCAACAAAGATATCTATCGCATCAAGCAACAACACTAGCTCCAGGATACGTCGAGTGCCAAGTCCGCTGGATCATGCAGAGCCAGGGCAAGGGACGAGAAATTAGAAACTCACTAACCTAGCCTCCTCCATTGCCTCTTCTCCTTCTCTTCCTCTCGGTACTCCTAAATCCCTTCGAGGGATGTTGCAAAGCATACATACTAATGACCACGTCCATGCACTTTCCCCAAAAACAAATTCTTTGTTTCAGGGTGTGGAAAGAGAAAACCAAGAAAAAAAAAGGACAGAGCTCCTCTTTTGTAGGCAATTCGGCAAGTGTACATGTAAGACGGATAGCGATAGTAAAGCAAGTGTGAGATTATGCAAAAAAAGACAACTAGTTCGATATCTGTAGTCGGGTACTTGCGATGCAATGCTGTATAATATTTGATGGTTATGCTGTGTGCCTGAGTTTACTATGCCTATGCCCTATCCCAATTACAGAAAAAGAACCAAATCCAAAACTCCAATAAAAAAAAAGAAGAATCCTACTCTTTCTTTTTCAAAAGGACAACAATGCTAAAAGAAAATTCCGATTTTAATGCATGATACTCTGTCTCCATCGATCAATCAGATCGCGTTGCGCAACAACGTTGGGGTCGTGCATACCACCAGCCGTCTGCATCTGTGCCATATGTGCGTATGCCTGTTGCTGTTGCATGGGCATCATGTGCTGCGGCATCTGCATCTGCATCTGCATCTGCCCATATCCAGGGTACGCAGGTGCACCGCCAAACATCATGTTTCCATACTGAGCAGTGGGCTGCAAGAAAGCAGGCGGCTGAGCGAAGCCATAGCCGGGCATACCTCCGGCAGCCATATGCGCAGGATACATCATGGGTGCTTGTTGTGGTTGCAGTGTTTGCGGGTTGAAGTATTGGGGTACTGCGCCAGTGGACCTGGAGGTGAGGAGTGGTGGTGCGGGTTGAGGGGTGAGGTGTTGGGGCATGCCGCTGGTGAGACGGTTGTAGGAGCTTGTGCGATTGCGCTCGCGGAGTTTTCTTCTTGCTTCTTCTTCGGCGCGGGCGGCGTCGGCGAGAAGGGAGTTGACTGCGGGTGCATTGGCTGAGCGTGAGGAGATTGGATGGGCGGCGAGCAGGTTCGCAAGAGACGAAGAGGAGCGGAGGAGAGGTGGGCGGACGGTGCGGACGGAAGGTGGGCCTGAGGCATCTCCTCGTTTGGCTTCTGCTTCACGCTCACGTTGCAAGCGTGCACGTCGTTGTCCCAAAGTCTCTTCCTCGAGCTCCGGAGTAACGGCTTTCATGCCTGTTATGACTCCAAATGTGCTGAGAATGTCTTCGGAAAAGGCGGTAGACTTGCGTTTGTCGGCTTCTGCAACATCGCCCAATGCAGCGTTGAGCATCTGCTTCTGCTTGAGTCGACGCAGACGTTGTCCCAGCGGCTCATTGACATCTGCATCATCGTTCGAGTCTTCGTCTGGTAATGGGATTTCTTCCGGTTTTGGCAGAGCGGCCTCCCGGCGCTGTCTCTCTGTTTCTTGACGCTGTCTTTCCATTTCCTGGCGGATTTGACGTGCCTCAGATGCGGGTACACCCTTGAGACGGAAGCGACGACTGCTCAGCGGTTCATTGTCTTCATACTCGCGCTTCTCCATCAAACCCAGAGGACGGTCCCAATCTTCCTCGACATTCTTGCCTCTGTTGATCAAACCACCCTTCGTGGGGTATAAGACACCGAGTGGGACATCTTCATCTTCTTCATCCTCATCAGCGCCAGGATCTTCCCATGCGAGCTTGGCACGTCCATGTTTCTGTTTCTTGTTCTTTTCCACCTGTTTGACGGCGTCCATCTGAAGCAGAGTACTATGCATGCCATCAGGGAAAGCATCTGCGGCAGCACGATTGCGAGACTTTTGGTGAGCTTTTCGAGCCTGCAGTTCAGCCAGCAGAGTAGTGGGCTGAGCGAAGAAGGGCATCTTCATATCTTGTTCGTCGTTGTAGATGCTCTCTCTGTCTCCTGTGACTTCCTCGGTAGCGGCTTGCGCATATTCTTCTTGTGGTGATGGCTCGGCCGGCTCCTCAACGTCGAGATTTCCGAAGTGCACACTGACAGGTCGTGATTTGGCAAATTCAGTAGCTGTGTCTTCACCACCGTCGTTCATATCCAGATCAGTCATCAGACTCATCTTGCTGTTTCTCTTCTTCAATTTTCTGCCTTCAGATCTACCACCAAAGTCGGTCAGGACAGTCATCACGCTGTTACGCTTGACCATAGGAGGCTTCTCGATCGTGCCAGCGCTAATTGTCCTATCATGTCCCTTCTTCTCTGCGTTCTCGTCCATAAGCATGTCAAGCTTGGATAGAGTTGCGCTACGACGATTCATCGGGCGTTCCTGGGCATAAATGTCTTGTCCGCCAGGCCCAGCGAATGGATGGTCGGTAAAGACATTGACCGGAGCGTTGACTGACGCAGCTAGAATGCTGTCTAGAGTAGCAACGGCCGATGCTGACTGGATCTTGACCTCGGTAGGTGATCTTTGTCCTTCATTATCGAAGAAGACGGATGCTCTCAGTTGAGGAGGCAGATTAGCGGTGCTCATGCGACTGGCTTGCAGGTCCATCATACTTCGTCTCTGTTGGTTCAGTTGAGGAGAAGAGGGATCGGATTGTGGAGCACCTTCTGCAGCCTCTTCCTCGGGCAGGTCCAGAGGAGGTAGCCAAGGAGCGCTCTGTCGTGAAGCAAGAGGCATGGCACTCAAGACCTGAGAGCGACGCTGGGCTTGCTGATTGGCTGACGGCAGTTGGGACAGTCGCTTGGGCAGATTCAACATGCGTGGTACGGGAGCTGGGTAATAGACCATGCCCTCATTCGGCGGAGGCTGTGCGTAGGACATGGGGCGGGCATATGGCATGGGGCGTGGTTGGCGAGACATGCGCGACATTCGTTGCTGCAAACCACTCGGGCCGTCTTCCTCGTTATTCGGCCAGTAATGTACACCGTCAAAGTCCTTGAAGAGTGAGCGGGCATCACGGAAAGTGTCAGCAGTTGGCGGACGGTCCGGGGGATTTTGGACAAAGTCGTTGTATCCATCTTGGTCGGCAGCCTGCTGGTATAGATTGTGAGCTTCTTGCTGCCATTCCTCCTCCTGGCTAATTTTGTGCTGGTGAGAGTATGTTTGCTGCTGGAGGAGCTGTCTGTCGTCCTGCGAGTGGTGACTTGTATGGTCGGGTTGAGAATAGTGGCTCTGTTGATCCGGTTGCGAGTAATGGCTCTGTTGGTCACGAGAGTACATGCTCTGGTCATCTTGCTCGTCGAAGTGTTCCTTGGCATCATGCGAGTAGTGGCTCAGCTCATCGAGATCTGAGAGGCGTCTGCTCGCCTTGTCCCACTCTTGATGCTCCGGCTCAGGGGTCTTGTCGGCGTCGTCGATGCGTCTTGCTTGTCCGTCGAGCAACTCGACATCTTCTACGGTGGGTGCAAGCGAGTAGTGTGAGGGTTGGCGACGCGGACTCGAGTAGCTCGTGGGCGAGGCCAGGGGCGAGTCCAGCGGACGGCCCTCCTGAACGGGTTCGGGCATGCCCGAGGGACGGTGAAAGCTGCTGACGCGCGAGACGGCGGGACTGGTGATGTATCCTCCGGGCGAGTAGCCTCCCCAGCGGGCGTGGGTGTTGACGTCGACAATCGAGTTTGCGTAGCTGGACGTCGAGTGGTTGCGGCTGCGGCTGCGGGTGCTGATGACTCTGTCGATGCTCGGCTGGCGGCCTTCACGTGGCCCTGACGGCGACTCAGAGGCGACCGAGATGCTGCTCGACCGTAATGAGGCCCGGTCCTGTTCCTGTTTCATCCTGCGAATCTCGTCGCCAATGTCGCTTCCCCCCTGGCTCATCTCTTCTGCCGACTGCTCCAGCCGCTCGACGTTCTTGATGTATGCGCCCTGCAGGCTCTCCAGGCCGGGCGACGGGTGTTGTAGCGATACTTGTTCAGCCGACGCCGTGCGCAACAGCGAGCCCCGTGGCGGTGCAGTAGACATGGCTGTGTACTTGCAGTACCGTGTAGCACTCGGCCCTACTTGGTATAAGCAACCCTCTTTTTACACTCGCACCATGCGTCTCTTGCTGAGCGGACAAGTCGTTTGGAAGAGGAGAAAAAGAAGAACAGACGTCTGACACAGTCGCACAACCTTCGTTTGCTTGCACCCTTTCTCCAGACAACCAGCCCCAAAAAGCAGCCACCCACACCCCTTACAAGTTACAGACCGCGTCCTAGCGAAAGCTTGGCTCTCCATGCACCTTCCTTTATTTTTAGCTGCTCAAGCCGCATTCTCCCAATTCCCTATCTGTTTGCATCTTCCCTACGGTGACAAGAAGGCCATATTCCTCTCTACACTTGCTCTCGTCCACACCTCACTTCCTTTCCTCTCACAGTATGCCATCACTCCGGCCATCGTCACGTCGACGCCGTTGCAGAAACAACGTTTACAAAAGCAAGCATCCACCAAGGTAATCGGGGGGCTTGCCCACGCGAGAGAAACAGCCACCATATCTTGGCGTACGCATTTCCCATGCTCTTCCGATACACCTTTTTTCTAGTGTCCAATCGCCATTCCTTGCTGCTGTTGTCTGCACAAGATAAGTAACCGACGGCAGTCTTGCAGTCCGAGATAAGCTGCTTTCTAGATGACGGCTGTACTTGATGTTGGAGTCGCTGTTCCGTGATCTTCGTTGTGGGTTTGTGAAATGCCATGTTTGAGCTATGTATGCTATTCCAATGGAATGGAGATTTGAACTGCCACGTGAGAGTAGAATGACACAGCTTAGCATTGCTTGCTTCCAGGAATGAGGGTGCGATAAGTATCTTGAGCCTCAATAACCCTTGCACTGTATATCTAGCCTATCTCGGCTCTCCTTGTTCCCCACACGAACATGAGTCTCGACCGGTCATGGCATATGATAAGTAAATATTCACATTTGTCCAGCTTCGGTAAGATGATTTACAAGAGGGACTACTCAAGGTTGAATCTTCGCCCGTGTACTCGAAGGACGCCTGGGACCCGCGATCCTGGAGCTCTTCTTCTGCTCGTCAAGCAAACTAAAAACCAACAAAGGCAACCAGGAGAGAAACAGACAATAGGGCAAGGGAAACCCCGCCAAGCGTACTGGCAGTGCCCTTTTCATCTTCAGTACCGGTGCAGCGACCAGTATAGTTTCCGTTTATTGCTTGTGTTGTGTTGGAAGGGTTGCAAGTCAAGTTCGCTGCGCTTTCTCTGTCTGTAACGACTTCGTGAGTGACACCAGCAAGCCCATCTCCATACTTGACGCCTTCCAGTGTGCATGCCGTTACAGTTTGCCCTTCCAGATCGTTTCCTTGGCAGCCAGAGAGTATTCCAGTGGCGCATATGGTGTTGGGAGTGAAGGCGACATAAGCATTTGTGCCATTGGCGATCGACCAGGCACCACGGTTGGCAGCCACTGGGTATGTTTGGGTCTCGATGAAGGGGAGATTAACGACTTTGGAGATGGTCTCGAAGACGGAGTTTCTTGAAGCTTGATCTGAGATATTCAAGGTGCGGCCTTTGGTGACATAGCCGCCGATATCGAGGGAACAGTTTTGCGTAGAAGGACATGCAACACCCTCGCTGATAATGTAGGAGCGACTACTGAGGGAGGTGTATGTCAAATCGGAATAGTTAGAGTTAGAACATCTAAATGGACTGTTCCTTTGTTTCCTTTGTTCTATGTATTAAGACAGCTCTCTAGTAGCAAACGAGAGCATTAAATAGGGAAGCTATGCTACATAAGTAGAGCTGCCCCTTAGTATTCAGATAGTCAGTCAATCTACATTCTGTTTTCCTAGTTTCTACTGATGGTCGTAACGTTAAACCCAGAGCAGGACTATGCTAGAGCTTGTTGACATAAAGCCAGCACGAGGGCGGAGAGGACTGAGACTGTGTACATGGTAAATGATGAGGTATACAAATTCAGCTTGGAGACGAATATAGTTTGGAGGAATTGAGCAGACGAAGGCATAGCTGTTTATATGTCATGTCGACCAGGCTATAGAAAAAGCTGGGCATATGCGATGTGACGATCCATGGCTCGGAAACAACAACAACAACAGAATGGTCGATCGCACCGATGTAGCAAGAAATCGGGATTTGTATTCCTTCGCAGCCATTTCCACACGTTGTTGTTGGTAACGCCGAGCAAAGCCAAGTATATAGTGAATCCTTTGCGACTGAACTTGGTAGTTGTATAGGACGATCGTTCACGCTTACGAGGGGTCACGGGATGCCCAATTCGACAGTTGCAGAACCTACGAGGAGCTTTTGTTGACTCAATGTCGTGTTACTTTAGCCAATACTGCCCAATGTCCTCAGAACATGGATCTACAGTAGGTTGAGGACAGTCGTACATTACAGCGACTATATCGTGTGAACTGAGACGTGCATAAGGTAGCTTGTTCCTCTGAGAAATATGAGTCGCCTGGGATACTTTGCAATGTAGCGACAGTCCTGAGAGTGGAGAATCGGTGGGTGAGAATTAATCACTCGTAGAAAGACATGGATATGCAAGACATGCAATCGTTGAACAGAAAAGATGGTGATGAAGAGTAAAGCGAAGAAGGTAGGTAGACAAAGTTGTGAGCGTTTGAGTGATTGTCAAATGCAGACGTCTGATTGGCCGACGACGCGGAAGCCGAATCTTGGATGTCATGAGTTTGGCCACCACTCCAGCGCACCTCGACCTACGCCTCCCATAGCCCATCTCGTAGGGACCACCTATCTATCTCTACACACACCCGCAACATGTCGCGCGCCACGTCAGCAATCACATCGGCGGCATCGCACCGTGTCGTGCCCTCGGCCAACGCCACCACCTCGAGACTGACCACCTCCGCCCGT
Organism: Aureobasidium sp. GC_Fusr_1; assembly: GCA_026538705.1. NCBI lineage: Eukaryota > Fungi > Ascomycota > Dothideomycetes > Dothideales > Saccotheciaceae > Aureobasidium > Aureobasidium sp. GC_Fusr_1. The sequence continues at coordinate 6,614 of JALPCE010000260.1, read as the reverse complement.
GGTCTCGCAACTGTCCAGGACGCTCCCCCAGTCCAGCACAAGCGTGGTCTCCAGGACCAGGACCGCATCTTCCAGAACCTTTACGGCCACCATGGAGCCGACCTCAAGAGCGCCATGAAGTACGGTGACTGGCACAAGACCAAGGAGATCATCAACAAGGGCCATGACTGGGTATGCATTGCCACTCGCAGCTAGTCAATTGCAACTCTGCTGACACGCCCGCTACAGATCATCTCAGAAATTAAGGCCTCTGGTCTCCGTGGCCGTGGTGGAGCTGGTTTCCCCTCTGGTATGAAGTGGTCTTTCATGAACTTCAAGGACTGGGACAAGGACACCAAGCCCCGCTACCTGGTCGTCAACGCCGATGAGGGTGAGCCTGGAACCTGCAAGGACCGTGAGATTATGCGCAAGGACCCCCACAAGCTGCTCGAAGGATGTCTGGTCGCTGGTCGTGCCATGAACTGCACCGCCGCCTACATCTACATTCGTGGTGAGTTCTACCACGAGGCCACTGTCCTCCAGCGCGCCATCCAGGAGGCCTACCAAGCTGGTCTTATCGGAAAGAACGCATGTGGCTCCGGCTACGACTTCGATATTTACATCCACCGTGGTATGGGTGCCTACGTCTGTGGTGAGGAGACCTCCCTCATCGAGTCGCTCGAGGGCAAGCCCGGCAAGCCTCGTCTGAAGCCCCCATTCCCTGCTGCCGTCGGTCTTTTCGGTTGCCCTTCGACCGTCGCCAACGTCGAGACCATTGCTGTTGCACCCACCATCATCCGCCGTGGTGGCAGTTGGTTCAACTCGTTCGGCCGTGAGCGTAATGCTGGTACCAAGCTCTTCTGTATCTCCGGTCACGTCAACAACCCCTGTACCGTCGAGGAGGAGATGTCCATCCCTCTTCGTGAGCTGATTGACAAGCACTGCGGTGGTGTCATCGGTGGCTGGGACAACCTCAAGGCCGTCATCCCCGGTGGTTCTTCCACTCCCATCCTTCCCAAGAAGGTTTGCGACGACCAACTCATGGACTTCGATGCCCTCAAGGACTCGCAGTCTGGTCTCGGTACGGCCGCCGTCATTGTCATGGACCAGAGCACCGATGTTGTTCGCGCCATTGCCCGTCTCTCCAAGTTCTACCACCACGAGTCTTGCGGTCAGTGCACCCCCTGCCGTGAGGGTTCCAAGTGGACCGAGCAGATCATGCACCGTTTCGAGAAGGGTCAGGCTCGCGCTCGCGAAATTGACATGATGCAAGAGCTCACCAAGCAGGTCGAGGGCCACACCATTTGCGCTCTGGGTGAGGCCTTTGCCTGGCCCATCCAGGGTCTGATCCGCCACTTCCGCCCCGAGCTTGAGGCCCGCATCCAAGACCACGCAAAGACACAGGGTGGTGAGGCACTTGCTGGTGGCTGGCATCACAACTCTCACAAGGATGGTCTGCTTGTCTCTCCCGGCCAGTAGATTTTCGCTTGTGATTGTGTAAATATTCAGTTGCGCCTCTTTTCCTTGTTTGTCTAACGTGAGTACCAATGTGTATCAATGGCGTTCTTTCTTGTTTAGCTCTCTAGTTTTACATCTTTTTTTTTCTTTTTGGGAAGCTAGAAAAATGCAGATAACCTTTTCCACCCAAATCGTCCATATCCTTGTTCTTTCGTGATATTGCATGGTTGGGGATACCTAGTCCTGTTGCAAAAGAAATATTGTCTTTGTGGTACTGTGTGGTTTCGAGAAAAGGCAAGACATTCGAGGATGCGATGGTCTTCGACGAGGAAGGAAAATGGTCAAGTTTGTTGGGAACACACTTCAATTCTTTCAAGCTCATCATACATTCATTGTCTGTTTCAAGTTATGCCTTGGTCCCGAGCACTTACGATGGAAAGGACGATTGAAACACGAGAGAGGCACTATAGCAGTCTACGCTGTTTTCCTAGCGATACCGAGGACATTGGGGACAGGGTTTGTGCCAGCCCCTTTTGAAGTCTACCGGTCTTTTGTATGAGAGCGACGCTTGTCTCGAACTCTGTGTTCTTGGGGGAGGCATTTGTATCGGGAGTTCGATATCGGCATACTCTAGTAAATAGAAAGAAATGTTGGCCTTGCTCTGGTATGAAGTATCGTGTACATATACGCATTGGACTTCAGAACCTGAGTCGCTAGCAGTTCGTGGCTCAAAGACCGTGATCCTGCCTGCGTGATGATTTTTACATGGCCTTCCTCTCACATAATTGCCATCTCTTTTTGCACGTGTCTGCGAGTTCTACGAAACGATTGTCTGTATCAGGAGTGTTTGCGAACAGAATTGGTATTTCGGAAAAGTGACATATGTAGCATAATTGAGCGCCGTGGGAGAGAAATGTACAACAGGGGTAGAAGGTTCGGAGCGGACGGGCTGGGTGATAATTGGTAGCGGGAATCTAGTGCAAGTTCTTCTCGACCTGTGGTGTTTGTAAGTCAGTCTTGGCTCTTCTTTCTGATCTTGTATGGAAATTGACGCACTCTCCATCCATTGCTGTATTCGAAGCCAGCGGGGGCAATGGGGCGGTCGACTTGGCCTCTGAGCCAGCCGGTCAGGCGACGGTCGCGGTCCATCACTGTAGGAGAGGGTCAGCGTCTTGAAGGCATTGGGCTGTCGCAAGATCCGAGGAAGCGCACTTTGTCTGTCCCACTGGTCGACCGAGTGTCTGGCGCGCTTGCCGCCGTTCTGGATGTTTCTGATCTTGGAGAGGCCGGCGCCAGTGATGCCGAAGAACTGCGCAGGGAGAGTGTAAGTCATGTGCTGGCGATAATTTGAAAGCGGTAGGGCACGCGTACGGCAAGACAGATGCCGTAAGGCAGCAGAGCTTCGAATGGGACACCCATGGCTGTGATATGGTCTATGTCTGGCACCCTCGTCGTCGATAGCGGTAGACAGTTGATGATGACCAGCTACGTCTTGGCATTGGGGACGCGAGTGAAGCCGGAGATCAAGCGCAGAAACGGCAACTGCGCCTGGGAGAGCTGCGACTTCTCCACATGCTCGGCCCAGAGCACAACAAGAAGCCTCCAGCTGCACGACAAATAATCCAACATCAATTCGACCACACCATCTGTCACTATACACTCGCCAGTTCTGTTGTCGCTCTACCTCGAACTGTTAAAGCAGTCGCTCGTCGCGTCTGCGAAACACCCTCCCTGCCGTCTACCTCGTCGCCGCGTCGACCTCAGCCTCCCCGTCCAAGCTTCATCACCCACTCCACGTTGCCCACACGTTGCACCAATCCCGCGTATTTACGTGTCCTCTGCCTTCCGAAGCATCAGAGACCTCCCCAGCTATCTATACCAGCTCCAAAGACATCTCTACCGTCACCGTACCTACTTGCGACTACCCTTCGACCTGGACGCTAAGGCTTCAACAGCACACCTCCTTGCGACCTCTCTATGCGCTCTACATACAGAGTCTAGACGTGCTTGGCTCCGAGGGTTCGCTGTGAGAACTGCGCATAACGCCTTCCACGTACCTTTGCGTACTTCGACTTCCTCCAAAATATCCACACCACTATGCGCAGCAGTAGTATCGACGCAGAAGGCGAGGAGGATGACCTCGACATGCCCGAAACCCAGTCGTCTAGCCTGATGAACGACGTCGAAGACCAGGATGAGGAAGACGAGGAAGACGAAGACGCCGATGCGGACCAGGACGACGACGAGAGCGAAATTGTCGGTGCTGTAAAAAGAGCCCCTACAAGGAGGAGCAGGACATCAAGAGGTAGGAAAAGTCGCGACATAGAAACGAGCGAGGACGACGATTCTGCATCCGATGGCGACAACGATTCCGACTCGTCTGAGGAATCTGCTGCCACTCAGGCCCCCTGGGAGAAAGAGAGCGACACTGCCCAGGAACAGGACCAAGACGTTGTGACAGACTCGACCTGCGTGTATGTCGCCATGTTGAATTGCTTGCTTGCTGATAGATTGCTAATTTTGGCTTGGCAGGTATTGCGGACAAGACGAAGAAAATGATCCGAGCGACGAATATGAAGAATATCTCGAATGCGGTCATTGCGGGGATCATGGTAAGTTTTGGTTTTTATATCCTTCAGGGTCCGTGTTCGCTGACTTGAGGCCTGCAGCTCACAAGCAGTGTGCCAGAAACGCTAATTCGCTTAGCTCCGATCAAGGTACGTGACTTGCATACCCAAATATGCCCCCCTGCTAACGTGTTGATCATTGCAGACAAGGATCCTCAGACCTGGCTATGTCACGACTGTGTCGAGAATGGCTTCCATCTCCAACAAGACGTCGACAGGATGACCATCAACGATGGCTCTCAGCGTCGATCATCTGTTCCCAAGTTAGCCCGTGATCTCTTGCCTGCTGCTCGTGGTGGCATCAAACCAAACTCACACTCAGTCTTCGACAACCTCATACTCGACGATGATCCGATGGATGGTTCTCGCTCACTTAGGAAACGCAAGAATTCTTCCGTCGAGGTCGACGAGCCAACGCCAAGAGCAGCATCACGGAAGAGGAGGCGATCGACCGCATCGGGCAGTCAAACTAACATCAATGTCACGCCGAGGGATGCTGTGAAGGAACAGATGACGGCGACGCGGAGCAGTGGCTCGGCGGAAAGTGAAAAGTCTTCCAACACGCGCTCAACTCGACTTCGCAAACAGCCTCAGTCAAGCACAAACGCAAGGATTATTTTCGAAGAAATAACCGACGAAAACTCGAAAAGTCTGGTCGTTGCCATCCCCATCAGCGCCGCCGCACTCGAGAACATTGAGCGCAACGCACAAAGAAAGGCTCGAAGGCGTGAACGGGACAGAGCACGTCGAGCACTAATGGGTGGTCGCAAGAAGAAGACTGGCGCCCACGGCGATGTGCACGAAGTAGTCGAGACAGTCTCGTCGCACTACCCTGCGGTCGCCACAACTCTCTACGACAATCCCTACTACCCATTTCCTGACCGTGAACTCGACACAGTGCAGGGCAAACCATTCGGTGGCATTCTCACTGACGCCGAGGCCGACACAACCAAGACGTTTCCTCAACAACCTGACCGTGATCTCTTCGAAGAGTCACGCCGCCAGGCCGAAGAAGCAAGGAAAGCCGAACAAGTAGCCAATCCCATCGAATTGCCATCCCGAGCAAAATCGTCCGGCGGACTACCTACTAAAATTAAGTACATCCACTTTGGCGGCTGGGAAATTGAAACACTGCATGCCGCGCCCTACCCGGAAGAGTACAATCGCAATCCGGTCCTATGCATCTGCGAGTTCTGTCTCAAATACATGAGCTCGTCCTATGTGGCTTTCCGACACAAGCTCAAATGTCCACACAAACACCCTCCTGGCGATGAGATATACCGCGACGATATCATTGACGCTGACGGTAACAAGAAAAGCATCTCCTTCTTCGAGGTTGACGGTCGCCGCAGTCCTCTCTACTGTCAAAACCTATGTCTTTTGGCCAAGCTGTTCCTTGGTTCGAAGACCCTGTACTATGATGTTGAACCTTTCCTTTTCTATGTCATGACAGAGAATGACGAGTATGGTTGCCACTTTGTCGGCTACTTTTCCAAGGAGAAGAGGGACTGGTCGCCACCCCTTGACCCTCGTGCTTCCATCGAGATTGGCGCCGATCCACTCACAAATGGTGTGCAAGCCAAGGCAGGCGCCAATGCCAATGATCCGCCAGGCAACAATGTCTCTTGCATTCTGGTATTTCCAGTTCACCAGCGGCATGGATTTGGTCGTACTTTGATCGAATTCTCCTACCTACTGACTCGTGTCGAGGGTAGAACAGGCTCTCCCGAAAAGCCACTCTCCGACTTGGGTCTTGTCTCTTATCGCTCATACTGGCGTGGTGTCATGTGCAGGTTGCTGCTCGGCTACAAGGAAGCGCCCAGAGGCTCATACGACATATCCTTCTCAAGCATGGCTCGTGCTACAGGCATGACTGTTGACGATGTGATCTCATCACTCGAGGCGCTTCGTGCTATCGTCAAAGATCCCTTCACCAACAAGTATGCCCTTCGTTGTGACTGGGCATACATGGCAGAATACTTGGACAAGCACGACAAGAAACGTCACATCAAGATTGATCCCGCGAAACTCATCTGGACGCCTTATGTGATGGGTAAGCCTACGACCTATTTCCCTGTTGGCGAGGAAGCCACAGGCCCTATTCAGACCAAGGCACGTCGCGATGAGCCTGAAGATTTGCAGGCCGTACAACCTGAAGAGGGCGTACAGCAAGCTCAAGTCAATGGCAATCCAACCCCTGATCCAGAAGCTGTCAATGGCGACAGCATCTCTCCCAAGGCTACCCGCAAGGCTCCTCCCTCTACTTTAACGCCTCAACCTTCTATCACCAAAGGGTCGCCTCGACGCTCACCACGTAAATCTCAGTCACAACCTCAAGCCGAGCAGAGTCAGCAGACTAACGGTACAACTCAAGAAGACCCAGCCTCGCAGAACGACACTTCAGACACTTCGTCAGTCAGACGTGGTTCCGCATACACAGATGACAGCATCCCCGCCTCGCGATTCGAAATCTTCCCACCTATCCCTGGCCAGGTCACAAAACGCAAGCCCGGTAGACCCATGGGCAGCCGCACTCGCTCCAAACTCACA